>CAJQZN010042788.1:0-13139 GCA_907164685.1 Colias eurytheme
CTGTTCTAGGATTAGTCATTTTGTTTTGTATGATGATTGGGTATTATTTGTCCAAAATATTAGTGAATTTCATGAGACACAAAATTTTACAAAATGAGTACCTAATTTACAGTGCCTATCTATAAATTAGCAGTTTGCGATTTTTAATAAGCGTAAAATCCTTAAGATTCAAATAAATAAATCTATTATAATATTAATATGAATTATTACCAAGAAATCGTCTAAAATTGTATTTAAGAATTCATGTCTTATTTCTGAGATTCTTTTTTTTTTACACTCTCTACGATCCTTTACCATTTTTATACTATAAAAGGATTTACTATTTACACTATCACGTACCTTGAAAATAGCTTTTCGTACGCAGGTAACTAACAGACAACCGCAGTATAGACAAGCGGTCCAGTTTGCTAAGTATGTTCTGCTCGAAGGGGAGGAGCGAAGCGAGCGTGTCGAGTTCCGCGTTGAGACGCTCCCGGTGACGCTTGCTGGGGTTGCTCTTGGTGACGCCGTCTTTCGATGGTGGTTTGATGCTGAAACAGAAATAATTGTCAAAATCCAAGTGCAATAATAAATGGAATTCTAAATATAATAATGTTTGGCTATATTATAAAAAGCTGATAAAATAAAGAGCGTGTGTGAAGAGCACACGTGCTAGAAGAGAAACTTCTTTCACAAATTCAAAGATACCAAAATCGTCGCCTTACTCCATGACCTTGAGATTTTACTCTCAACGCGCAAAGAAGTTTCACTTCAAAAAGAACAATAAACACGTTTCAAAATAAGGTTCAATTAAGAAATCAAAATGGGTAAATATAATTAGGGGCGATTTTTCCAACCGTCCGCGGCTATACTATTATCTACTATCTATTATAAAAAGTCAACAATTTTTTTTCAAATAAGCTGAATTTTCAATCTTTGACGTTTAAATTATGTTAATTAGGAAAAACTTTCAGAAATAATGTTACTATTGCATGTATTACAAAAGGCTCTTGTTCAAATATTAACATATTCAAACAACTATATTAAAAGCAACAAGGCAACGCAGCGGTGATCTATTTTAATTAACATTAGTTAGCGTTAAATTACAGTTTAAATATACAAAAGGTATTTGTTTTTGTTAATTTGTGTTCACATCTCGCTCGCATATAGTACGACATAAAAGAGATGAAATTAATTATTTTGGAACTAATTCGTTTTTCATTACCTGGCAACCCTGAATTGGCAATGTAGCTGTCAAGTTGAATAAAAATTTGTTGTTTTTTTCGTGAAGTGGAGAATTATTGAGATAAAATTGTTATTTAGAACAAGAAATTTAAATAAAAAAAGGAGACATCATGAAAAAGGTTAAACGTAGCGGTGTCCGTGATGTGGTGTATAAAGTTTTTATTCGGTGTTTGTCCGAATTTCAAGCTGGAAATTTATTGACTGATTTGGAAAACGTTTACAAACGTACAGCAGAATATACCGGTGAGATTCCATTTATTTTTGCTCAGTACTACGTAAAATAGAATATTCCATTAGTAACGAGTGTTTAATGTATGTATGTATGGCGATTATTACGTTTTCGCAATTTAATTTGAGGTTATTTGTATGTAAACAAAAACTAGTTTTTATAGTGCGACCAGCACAATTTGAGTCAAGAAGTTATATCCAATCCAACCAGCCTCAAATAAAGTACCTAGTTTAGATTTTACTACATAGTATAGTGATAACTGTTTTCATACAGCTATCTATCTATTAATCAATCAAACCATAAGAAAAAAAATCATATTTACTGTATCATATTTACAGATACTGAAGATGTCCCGTACCCTCTTGCCAGTACTTCGAAACAGAGTGATGATCAGTCCTTTGAAGGAGTAGAATATTTAGATTTTGATGAATTATATTAATGTACAAAATTTATCTACAAAAAAAAATAAAAATATGTGGTTTTCAAATCGCCTTGTTTTTTTCTACCCGACGGACCCAGAAAGAGGGTAATGTGTTTGAGCTGCATGTATGCTTGTTTGTTTGTATGTTTGATTCTATGTGCGCCTCTGCAGTCTAAACACTTGACCGATTTTTATAAAATAACTAATTCCAAATACATTTAAGTAAAATTTGACCTAGGTAGGTCAATTAAAATACTAATGTATTTTTGTCTTATATTACACTATTGCTACAATGAAACAATTATAACGGTTTAAATCGCGGTATTTATTTTAGATTATATTATATAGATTTTTGGATTTTTATTCTATAGTATCAAGATCGCTTGCGTCGCAGTATCAGTGTTGCTATATGAGCGACGGTGGCGCCCTCATTTATTTTCATCTCTTTTGTGTCGCACTGTAGGTAAGCACGAATTAGTATCGGACAGAGGTGCTGTGGAGTCGTCTTTAGTTTGATTTATATATCACTAGGCTTCCGCCCGCGGCTTCGTCCGCGCATTCAAAGAAAAACCCGCATAGTTCCCGTTCCTGTGGGTTTTCCGGGATTGAGTCATTTTCCCGGGATAAAAAGTAGCCTATGTCCTTTCTCGGGTATCAAAATATCTCCATACCAAATTTCATAAAAATTGGTTCAGTAGTTTAGGCGTGATTGAGTAACAGACAGACAGACAGAGTTACTTTTGCATTTATAATATTAGTATGGATTTAAAAAGATGAGTAAATTTTACGTATGAAAGTTTGTGGTTTCCAACAACAATATTCAACAATATTCAGCGAGCGCGCTCATCTTTTTGTTTGAAATACGTATTAAAAATACCTTGATTGTATTGTATTCTGTACAATATCGTATTAAAAATAATGTTCTTACATATTTTTATTAATCAATATATTCATTTTAATTTTTAAGTCAATACAATTATTAATATGTTAAACTAATTAAACAAACAGTTATTATAGGTTATTTTAACTCACTCTACCACCATTAGTACCCTGATTATATTATTCAAGCGCTAAACAGCTCCACACATTTCTATGTTCGAAATTGCTGCATACATTTGGGCATTACTCATTGCCGCCCGTCGTTTTTGTTGATTTATTCAAAGTATCAACGCGCCTCGGCCCTTTGATACTTTTCCGATACAAATTATATGCGTACAGTATTGTGTTCTATCAAAAATACATCATATTTCGTGGGTGATAACGTCTTAATTCGATTGTGAGTAGCGAGCGTAATAATCGATAAATCAACACCGATTATTTCTATAAATTGTAACTCGATTAAGTTATAATCGATATCGTGTAATGTATATACGTAATCTGTCATCAGTACGCCAATAATTCATTGAATGTGTATATTTCGACTCATAGGTATTAGTCACGGAAACTCCGGCTAAATACCTTGCTAGTACTTTATAGCTCTAGTAGTACAAGATTTCATTAAGTCAATATGTCATGTATTTAGAGTAACATAATTTCCTAAATATCATAAATGATTAGATTTTGAAATGATACCTATTCTAGCTCCTACAGTTTGTTTGATACAAATTCGATATTAAGGTCAAAAAGAATTAAGATACTTATCAAAATTGTAACAAACCTCTTCAGTACTTTTGCGTATAAGCAGTAAGCTTATTTAAAATGCATACAATTCTTCGGAATCATATTTTATTTGGAAAATGGAATCAAATAATTATAATGCATTGGAAAGTAAATTCTTTTGCAATTTAATTCATTGTCTCCGAAGTCTATGAATGATTCAGATTGAAACTGAGATACATGGTTTGAATATTTATGTTATAACTTACATACCTATTTGGATAATGTTGAAAAATAAGAAGATACACAAAAAAACAGTATTTTTTGCAATCTTTTAATTTCAAAGTGTTAACGTAATTATTTTCTATCATATACTTATGTTATATACGCGAAAGTGTGTTAGTCGGTTTGTCCTTCCTTCACGCTGCAACGGAGCAAGAGATTGATGTGATTTTTTTGCACAGAGATAGTAAACTCCGTAATAAAAACATTATAACAACTTTAACATAGTTTCTAGTTCCGGGTTCTCTTTAGAATTTTTCCATGAAACTTTTCGGCTTCATTATTTTACTCTCTCATTTATTATACCTACTTGTATTGTTTTGTTTCATGTTGTGTTGTTTTAATTTGAATTAAGTATTGTATTCTGTGTCAATTGTGTTTGTTATTAATTATTATTGTGGAGTCAAATAAATGATCTTTCTTTCTTTCTTTCTTTCTTTCATGAAATATCTATTTGACGATAGGAAGAAATATAGTGTTTCAATATTATTTTAGGCCGTAATCAGTAAAATAATGTAGCAATACACATTCCTTTAGTATCATATAGGTACCTATTACTTATAAGAGATAGCTTCGGCCCGATCCTTAAAAGAAGAACAAAACAAAAACGTTCAGAGAACCGTTAAATCAACGATAAGAAATCGCGGCTATTAAATGTTCATCAGACGTAAAAATTACACTAAATTAGCTTTAAACATGAGAAATATTTGGAGCTTTTAAGGTGTCTTGCGCCTAATAGTTGATACGTTTAGACAGTTTTGGTTCGACGAACTTGATGAAATGCTTGTTTATTGCATTTTAAATTATCATTAGACGTAAACTAAACTAGAACTTAAAGCTAAAATGTACAATGAAAAACTTATCGTATTAAAAACTCTGCAAGTTAACTATGAAACAAAACGAAGCGAAAACAAACTAATACACCAAATTCAAATGGCCATTTGACAATTGTTATTTCAATTAACGTCCTTCACAATTCACATTTGACATTGGAATAATCCGTCCTCACTGGGATCGGGAATATGCCATATAAGAAAGAGAAGAAGAAGAAGCAGACATAATTTACATTTGACAACGATTTTCTATAGCATTCTTCTTTGAACGATTAGTAAAATATAGACAGCCATACTACATATAAACTGTCCTTAAAATAACAAAAGTTTTCGCACGTAGAAAAGTATCTGCGTGTAAGATAAAGGGTTACTACACTGATAATGTGGTAGCCGCAGTAAGATTTATTATGAATCCCATAGCTAACTAAAATAGTCTTGAAAGTACAAAAATTAAGGAGCCTAGTAAAGTCACGATGTATCAGAACACGACAGTATATTAGCATGCAAGAAGAAGGAAAAATGCTCTGACCTGACAGTAGTCAGATTCATTTTAATTAGTAAAATGTCCTTGAAAAGCCTTGAAATAACAAAAATGAAGTAACTAGTAAAGTCATGGTACATCAGAACACGCATTAGCATGTAAGATAAAGGGTTCTACGGTGACGTGACAGCAGTAAGATTCGTTTTCATTCGGTCGCATGTCTGCACGGAACCCATTCAATGTCTCCCTTGGTCAATGACTTGTTTGCACCTATAATTGTTATGACGGCTGAACATGTTCCTTGCAAGATTTCGTGTTCGGTTGGTGGATAGGTTAGGTCATAATCTGACTGGTTTTTACTGTGCGGTAGTTTTCAAATGCAGATGTATCGAATACAGATTGAAGTGAAGCCTCTTTAGCGTAAATTCAGATGCATTTTTGTCATGATGAGTAAGCAGGTGAACTTCAATTCAAGCTGTCTAGCTAGACATTTTGTTGAAAAGACACTGATGACAATAATCGACAATCGAAACTAATTACAAATATAGCTTGTTTCTTTATCTCTTGATTCAAGAGTTTTATTCATTTCATATTAACATTTAGCCAGCAACAAAATAAAAGTGTACCGTCGGCCACCCATCATTTGTTTCATCTCAAAGATGCTGTTAGTGAAAAAAAATTAACAAGTAGTTGTGTGTTACGTCATAGACCCTATGTTTACAAATGCGTCGGTCCTGTAAGGTATAATTATAAACGTATTAGTGAGGTCAACGGCCGAAAGGGTGAAGGCCAATTTGAAGGTTTTGTTTTAAGGCCACATTTGGTGTGGATGTAAACATCACGCATGTATTCATAATCTATGAATAGGGTCTCCGCGGGTGCGTTCTTGGTCCGCTACTATAAATAATGTTTGAAACTAATGAATGTGTCACAACACACTTTCATGTGTTAATCATAGAAATATTGTGAATCATTTATTAAATACAAATCACAAGATAAAACACAAATAAATGCTACTTCGTAATGAGAATCAGTTTTATTGTTCTTAACACAGATACAACGTAAGTTTCTTGAATAAAAAATTATAATCTGAAATTAATAACTTTGGTACTGCATTGAAAATTGAATACGGGCGATAATTACGAAAATTGCTCGATTATGTTGTCAGAAAATAGGAATATTGATGGTCTATTAAAGCGATAAAGGTGTTTTAAGTGATAATTAACGGCTTGATTTACATGTTCTATTACTAACGACATGCAGTGTGCGGACACCAAAGAAGAAATCAAACTATGTATCTATATTTAGCACAGATCACATTTTATGGGAGAAAGAGAAAATTGTCTTAATAAAAAATATCTTTGGCGTATGAATGAAGAAGTGCATCAAATGGACAAGGTGGCATTTACCATGACCGCTAGTTGAATACTGGGAAAAAATAAAACTCTAAAGTGATTATCTCCACAATTCATCGTAGATAAGTATGTTCGTAAAAAATGCCTAATTATGAACAATACATAACCTTCAATGCACTTGTAATAACTGAATGCTATAACTTATTTTAGGACAAGCATTAATATACAAAAATCAAAAAACAATCCTTATATCGATACGCATAGTGATTGAAATCCTTTAAAACTAGGTACTAGCTAACGTAAGATATGCTGAAAAATTGAAAACTTCCAATGTCATAAGTGCCGATTTGAGTTCAAGTGGAATTGATTCTTATGCTGATGATTTAAGATTGAATATTGATTGTAGTATAGACGTCGTACATGGATGCACATGTGTGCCAAGCAAAATTAAGTGTGCCAATATCATCGTTCTCGCTTGATCGCGTCCAGCCTTCGTTGGAATAGCTGTTTTCCGTCGATTTTTCTCGTATTTACGCATTTCTATTTCAGTCAAGGTCTTGTATATGGGAAACGTGTCTGAATATAATAGATTTTATGTCATTAATTAACATTTTCTTAAGATTTTCAAGAAGAAAGATAAGCAAATAAATACCTATAATTTTATCAAAGTTTTAGATCGACTTAGAAGTGACTGAGCTCGATTCAACTGTTTTGAAAGCAGTCTAAACAATAGACACTATAAAACACTTGTAATTTCCACAACAACGTTAATAAATGTTACTAAATATGCGATAATAGGGACCTTGTTATAACAAGGCACTAGTTTTGTAGAAACTACTGAATGCCAGGTATCGATAAGATATTTAATGTAAGTAGATGTCAATGCTAAGGGCATCTTCAAACATTATGAACAAATATCGAATAAATAGAAATACATGATACATGCATGCATGTAATATGTAATATGTATTTCATTGTTCAGTTAAAACATTTTACTAAGTCTTTACGAAAAGCATTCATAACAATCGTTTTATTAAATAGACCTTTTACTTTTTACTACAACAGGGTTTACCACAGTATAGAAATTAATATCCAACATTAGAAAGAATCATACAAAGCCCATTACCATAATTTACGTAGCCTCTTCATAAAAATAGAGTCCACCATGACCCCAGGTCGTTAGGTGATTACTAGAAATCATTGCAATTGGCACAAATTGCATTCTACATATGATTGTACTTGTCTATTACCTTTGATGAGCCTGTTTACGTTAATATGATAAGTACAATATGGTAATGTAGCTGGATAAAAGTGTCAAGCGAATTTGTATTGAAATATTTGATTCTGTTTTTTTTTTGAAGTGAAAACTTCTTTAGCGGAGTTGAGCACTTTTTCTGTAGGTCATGGGTATAAAATCTTAAACTCGCGTCAGGACACGTGACCTGATCGAAAAAGCGTAACACGGATACCATTCCAAAATATCAAATATGCTCAACGTTAATAATCAAGTTTTCACTGCTGCCGGCACTCCCGGAGTGCAACCCGTCTTTTTTTATAATGTAAGGACTGCTTATAAGATTTTTGTCAACTTATAAGAGTTGGTTCTCTTCTATCATTTCCTTTTCCTTCTTACATAAATTTGTATACCTATCCTTATATTATTAACTTGGGCGTATTACTGTTAATCGTGTCTTGTAACTGCTTGTCAAATAGGTACTTCCGTTACTAAATTTTAACAGAGTTGGTAGACTTCTTGCAATTTTAAAATTATACTTCGTAATTAATAGCGAATTTAACTTTCTTTAAAAAAGACCGACAAAACCGCATGCCAACAATTAGGAAACCTAAATACAATTAAACCAGCAAATTTAATTCCACACTTAATTATAATTGACACTCACAATACTATTCTCCAATACCTATAATCCGATTTCACGCTTAACCCTGCACTGCTGTAGCAAATTTCCCCCTATCGGTGTCGGGTCTAAAATACCCGCTTTGTGTTTTGACAGGAGTTAATACAAGGGTCGTCTTTACCTGTATAGTGTATATTGGAACCCTGCGCGTGCTCTATTGTCCCTTTATTCACTTGTTGGGGTCGATTTGGTACATTTATTTCCAAGTTTATTTGCACATTAATTGAATAAGCACGGTCTGTATGGGGATATTAATGATCGGAGCAAATGCTTTTAAATATTGATTGAATTGTGGTTTATTGAGATGACTTTGGTGTACTGTTAGTAAATGTTTGTATGGAATTTAACAGGTGTCACCATAAAATTGTTTAAATGGAGTCATTTAGATTATGTACATGTAAAAAATATAATAACGATTTTCGCACCTTTCAACTGTTAAGTTCACGTAAAATTTCATGGTTCATATCATTGTCAATGATACAGTAATATTTTAATATCAAAATTACAATACGCGGGTGGTTTAAAAAACAAAAGCCACAAAAGCTTTCACCGGCTAAGCGCTATTAAAACAATATTAAGATGGCTCCAGGCCAATGTTTAGTAATGACACGGTTCTAAACAAAAGAATCTCAATCACATCGTATGTTATATGGTCAAGTAGTTAAATAAACTTTTCGTTAGGATACTGTTCGTTCAGATCGTTAGGATTTACATAGTTTGGTGAACAAAGTTTTATAAATAATAAATAGGGTTTTACTTGAAGCTAAGAGCATAGTATAAAAAGAGCTAAGGGCAAGTATCATTCGTGTATTACAATTCTAATATTACCTATATTAGAAAATAATGTAGTATTCGTATGTGTCATATTCAACATCTTCGAATTAGAAATCTAGTTGCAGCGTCATCAAAATATATTTTGTTAATATAATTAGCAAATACAAACGAACGTGTCGATCACAATACTTGTACTTACAGAATTATTTTCTAAAAATTTCGCTTACTGCCAATTCATAGGTTTGAATTATTCTCATAATATTTTAAGATACTTCTGTCACAGATTATACTTGTCAATGTTTAAACACGCCACATTTATGTCATTTCTTCTATTCTAACACAATACCCTCTACACCACCCATACAGCCATCTCAATTACCACAACATTTATTCCCCAAAGAAGTATAAGCTCGGAAAGTGACGCGCAATAATCCCTTCAATCCATTAGTTACCGAAATCCTAATGCGTATTAGTGTGCGTGGATGTGGTCATAGTGACCAGTCGAGCGGGGGAAGGAAAACAATATTACATCCGCGTTTGAGGGTTACTGATTTTTTTAAGAGAAACTTCTTTAGGCGCGTTGAGAGTAAAATTTCAAGGTCGCATCATGGTAACACCGTCACGTGATGGAGTGGCGACGATTTTGGTATCTTTGTATCTTAGCAAAGAAGTTTCACTTGTGACACGTGCTCGTTTTCATATTTCTATATTTTATTGAATTGATACAGGTTAAATGATGATATTGCATTGATGAGAGTCCTAAGAGTCTGGATGTAGATACTGAATTTTATAATATTTATTGTAGGTACCTATACTTACGTTAAAAACAGAATGATGAAACTAAACATCAGGTATTAAATAGTTATATAGACAGTTACCTATAGACTCTCTTGAATACAATCTTAATACTAATATTATAAATGCGAAAGTAACTCTGTCTGTCTGTCTGTTACTCAATCACGCCTTAACTACTGAACCAATTTGCATGTTTGGTATAGAGATATTTTGATACCCGAGAAAGGACATAGGCTACTTTTTATCCCGGGAAATAGGATAGGTTTTATCCCGGAAATCCCACGGGAACGGGAACTATGCGGATATTTCGTTGACTACGCGGGCGAAGCTGCGGGTGGAAAGCTAGTATTGAAATAAAATTGTGTATATTGCCCAGAATTTAATGGCTGATTTACCCTCAGTATAATAGCTATCTTTCAGTCATTATTCTTGCAGTTTCACATATGTTTAACTTGTAGTTCAATAATGGACCACATAAAGATAATTGCAGTTAATTGTTTCTTGATACTGACCCTTGTAATTAATAATTTGCTACTTCAAGTGATGAATTACTACGAATTGTGATATATAGAGTAATATATCATTTTGTTTAAATAGATGTTTTGTGGTAAGTTTTATTATTATGAGTTTACTAAAATTAATTACTATTTGTATATCGCAGAGAAAAATGTATTTTTTAGGATAATTGCATTGCACACAAAAAATATACATAAGTATTTAGAACAATATAAAACAATTATATTCTGATAATAAAGCTTTAATTATTGAAATTTTCAGTAAAAATTAAACAGTACTAATTAGAAACAAGAGATAATAACACTTAACGTTGATTTAGTAATTTAATTTTTACGTTATACCTACTTGATTTAGTACCTAGGTATTATCTCTTGTAAAAAAAAACTTTTATAATAATTTCCACGTGCTAGTCTAAGAGTTGACATCAATTCCACACGATATAATTAAAATTGCACAAACATAATTCTTTGTATATTTAGCTAAGTATGAAAATATCTTTAAATGGTAATAACTGCAAAAAATTGAAGAGTCATTCAATCATTTAAAGACCGTGTACATCCAATAATTATTTATACTGTGTACAATTTTTTATCGGCTTTAATTAAAACTATGTTTATTATCATTGTTCTTGGCGAATGATTCGTAAAAAGCTGATTGTATTTAAAATATCGCCTTGCCCTAATATTTGTGGGAATTACATAGGGTTAATAATTATTTGTAATTGTTTAGAGCTATGCCATAGACACAGTTGTGTGTACAAGGTTCTGGGGACAAAAAGTATCATTTATTGCGAATGAATCAAACAGAAAAATAGATTTGTTTTTTATTTACGAAAGACGAGTTGAAGATTATATTATCTAGAGGATTATCATTAAATATAATAAAGTTCCCATTTAATTTGTCTTTTCGCGTTCATCTCAAAAACTAGTTTGACATAATATTTTACTTGATCCTACGTAACAAAAAAGTGAAATCTCGTTTTTGCGATATAGGTCACACTTCACATCTGTTTCACTTTCGTTTTTCTTAACATGCACGTAAAAATTAACTTAGGTACCTACTAACTTTTCATTGGGCTCCCGTTTCGAATCTAGAGCCTCAAGCAGTATAAAAACTCGACCATTATACCTATATAATTAATAATTAATATATTACCTATTAAATATGACGTTAACAGTATATTACCCGTTGCTTTTAACAAACAAAAATATTATTATTAGGGCCGATTTTTCAATCCTTGGTTAAAATTTATCCGTCCAATAAAGTCTTACACGAACATATAAAAATGTCACCTGTAAACTGTCAAATACGGGCAAGTAGAATACATTTTTGAAATGGTAGTTTAATAAGTTATTCGACGAATAAGTTTTAACCAAGCATTGAAAAATCGGCCCTTAATGAAATAAAAAAAACTTTCAAAATGTAAATTTCAAAAAGTCTTTTTTCTTTCCCTTATCAATAGCATCTGCTCTTTATAGATTTCAGAATAACTAATAAAGTCGATAAGCTGATTACGTATTATCGTTTTTAATCACACAAAAACAACGTATTTACTTTTCTACCATATTTGCTTGAACGTTGCTCTTGATTATTTAATTAAATGCATTTTTAGTTCTTATATCGATGTATGCGGTGAACTATTGGAAGGTTAATGTTATGGAAAGATTGGTTTTATTTTATTTTAATGAGCAGAAAGAGAGAGAGAATTAATTTTAGCATATATGTAGTAGTAAATAAATAAAAAAAAAGACGTGTGGCACTCGGGGACTGCCGCGGTAAAGCTATCGCATAGCATGCCTTCAAGCCACACCTCCGATCCCGTCGGAGTGGGGAGCGTGAGGTTTTTTCGTTACGGAATTTCTCGATTCGGTCCCCGCGCTCAAAGCCCGCGATAGAAGCTATGCAATAGCTTAAAAATAATAAATATTCCAGGACAATTTTCACACACGGCACGATCTGATACTATCCCATGCTAAGCTTTCGCTTGTGATATGGAAACCAGATGGCTGATAAACATACATAATATATATTTTTTCTAAAATAATACTTAGGTATATATATCTATAGATAATTAACACCCAGACACAGAGCAAACATTCATCACACAAATATTTGAATTAGATATGTTTTATGTTTGTGATTGAAAGCATTGAGTGAATTTGTATCAAATTACCTAGATATCACATAAAACTATTTTATTTAATAATTATATTGATATAAATAGCTTAATAAAAAAAAATGTTTGCGTGTACTAGTGTACACACGTAAGAAGTGAAACTTCTTTATGACCTTATTTTTCAAAAATAATTTACTATATGCAACTTTACAGAAATACGTTCGAAACGCGTGGTAGGGATGAGAAAAAGATGGCGCGTAACGGAAAAATGTTACACTAAATTTTTTTCCAACCCCGATACAGAAGTTTCACTTCAAATATAATGATGATAAAAATGTAAACGTCACCGAAGTGAAACACGAAATAAATATAACAACATATTTAAGTAAAAGCTAATCAATTCATTAGCACTTTAACGTACAATAAACTCGTATTAACATTGCATTTTCTAAATAAAGATTGAAAGGATAACATCAGAGCATGTACAAGTAGCGGGTGAAACGCGAACAAAACAATAATAAAAGAAAACAAACAAAAAAACAATAAAAAAACAGAACAATTTAAAATTGTAGCGACTCGCGTGTCGCTCCACTTAAAAAAG
>CAJQZN010042789.1:0-10501 GCA_907164685.1 Colias eurytheme
GGACATAGTATAATCATACTATGCTATGGAAGTCAAGTGTGCAAAGCTTAAAAGTGTTAATAAGTATATTTAAATTATTTTAAAATGTTCATTGAACCCTTTTTCACTTTCATGAAGTTTTATTAATTAAAGCTTTCTTTTGAAGGCAGAAGAATTAATATCCTTTAAATAATTTTTAGATGTCAAGATAATAATGAAATTGTTGAGACTATTATAATTAGTTTTAGGTGATAAAAGGTAAGCGTAACGACCTAAATAATAGAAAGGTAGAAAATATAACAATAGGTATTTATTAAATTCGAAGCTAAAAATATTAAAATAATTAATTATAGACGCGATCTTATAACAAGGCGTTATGAATTTTTCGCAAAAGGTTTAATTAGTTCAATGTTGAAAAGAATTCTTTATGTATTAGCCTTTGTATTATTTTATCAACAACTAAAGCAGTGTAATAGCACAGACTAATAATAATATACTACGGTAATAGTAATAAAAAATCGAAGCTTGTCACTGTTCAAAGTTCTCTTGGGTGTGAAAGATTAGCGTATTCATTTGTGAGTTGTAATTTCAGGAACAGTGGATGTATCTTCATTAAATTTAATGTTGTTTGCGAAATTAGCAACAGCAAAACAGGATACACGGAATAATATGTACCCTGCAGTTTTTCCTCTGGCAACCCTAGTGTTATATGTACGTTCCGAAATGTAGTTGAAAGTGCAATGTAGCTGGCAGTGTGGACCGAGCTTTATTTATTGTAACACCAAATAAAATTTATGTGAACTCGGCACGGAAGCCGGTGACAAATTCACTCTACTTGCATGCGAACACGCCAGCCTTGTTTAAAAACTCATTTGGTGAATAGCTTTATGTTTTTATGCAGTTGACGCGTGGGCGGAATTAGGGCGAGTTCAAACTATTGCCATATAAACTTTATTTTATGATCCACTCCTTTCGTTTATAGGTAGTTAATTATTTTAGTGTTTGTGCAGATGTATGTTTGAAGGGAAGTGGTCAGTTATGTGCTGAAGAGACTAATTTATATAGAAACGGATGTTGTCTAGTTTTGACTATGAATGTGTAGCAATTAAGAACCCTCTTTAATATACATATATGTTACTTTTAGTTGGCCAAATGATTTGGCACACGACAAATCACTTACAATATCAGTATTCTATGTTCTTATTCTATCGTCAATATTTAATCACTTAAGTGTCGAACCCATAACGGAAATATAGTAGTGATTTTTGCCAGTTGCAAAAGAGTTAACAACAAAACATCCTTGTCCCAGATGCTTATAACATTAAGATAAATTCAGTGCACGTTCACAATTTATTTAAACAAGCAGCAAGACAACATATTACAAGTGTAAACAAACCCGTAAGAAAATAAAACAGATCCCAATGCGAATAGAAATTTAATGCCAAAACCAAACGTCGCGAACCAATGAACACGTCTCGGAGTAAACATTGATAAAGCCGACCGAAATAAGAATCAAACAAACATGCAAACATTTACCGTACATATCAAAGAGCTCCCCAATCTGTTATCACACACACTTCTAGCACAGACTGTGTAAATATGTGTTGCTTTTGAGGTTTCCTTTACATTTTGGGACGCTATAACTGTATAGATTAAATATAGTGCGATAGTTTTTGGCTTAAATAAACTTTTCGGTTTTTGTTTATGGCAATTCTGGACGTCCCTTGTTCAAGGATGCGAGTTTTGTGATTATTTTAGTAAATTTTTTTAATTAATATCGGAAAATTTAGTGAACAATGAGTTTACGTACATAAAAATACTTACCATGTGGTTTATAACAAAGGTAGAGAGATTATTGCAAATAATCAGAAATAATATAATTGTTAAAATTACTCGCCCTCATGAACAAATTGATGTAAAAAATACATTTTAATTACTAGTTTTCCGGAAAAATACATTTTCACGTCTAGTTTTCAAATGGACACATAAAATATTTAAAACCAATACGTCCGTTTAAGTTTTATATCGTCATTTGTACAATAATGCCATCACTTTAATATTAGGGTTGGCAGCAATTTCGTAGTGATCGTTCGATGTACGGTATCTCGGGCCAATAAATCTGTCCCATGTCCCCACTGACCTATACGTGTTTATGCCTTGCGCCTGCAATAAATTCACGAGCAAATGGTACGATGCGTGAAATCTTCTAATTGGTATTCAGGCGCGTAATAATTTATTGTGAAGGTCAATTGTATAGCTCGAGATGTAGAGTTATAGATTAAGGAATTGTTAAGGTTTGCGATATTTACGGTTTTAATTTGTATTAAAAAAAATTACACAATTATGTTTGCAAAGTTTTAATAAATACCTAGATAACTTTTGTCGTAACGTTTTCATACTATAAAAAGTGATGAATATTTTATATATCAGTTAGCACTTAGCTTCAAAGTTAGATAAGGGTAACATCTTAGAGTAACACGAATTAAACCCGAATAATAATCTTAGTTTCAGAATAGTGTCTACTTGTATTGTAAATGATTAGTTTAACATCAAACTTCAAAGGGTAAAGATCCATCCCTTAAACTCAAATAGATATTAATCGCCCTTTTTAAATTTAAACTCTGATATTTCCCATAAATTCACATATATAATTATAGCAGTTATATAAAACGAGTACATAAACCCCACTCCTTGATATAAATATACTTGTATATGGGAGTATTTAGTTTTATTACGATCGTAAAATATTTTATGAACTGAGACAGGGTGAACGCGACCATACTATGAATAAGCTTTTAACCCTTAAAACATACGATTTTGTTCACTATTCCAATACACTAAAGAACATATTCCCGTGTGCGTTATTTATTTAAAAATTATTTATTAAACATTGATATATTTTGTTTGTTTACACTAGCAGTCAAAAATGACAGTGGAAATGGGGTATTTTTACGAAATTGGTGTTGCTTTTAATTTCGTTACTGCTTACAATAATAAATCATTTTAATAATAAATCATTTATTTGCACCATTAGATATATCTTACAAAAATTTAATCACCCAGGCTCCTAATATAGTTGTAAAGTGTTTTTCAGGAGCCTGGACAATAATTTACAGTTCGATGAAACTTTCAAAGGAATAAATTACAATTTCTAACCCTACTTATAATTGAAAATTCAGACCTTACAAAAAATTATGATGGTACGTAAAAGGTGTACTATATTTCTAGATTCAAAAATTAAAATCTAGCTCTAGACTTTACACCTTGAATTTTCCTGTAAATTTAATCAAGTTCGTATAGTATTAATATTTTTAATAATATATATTATGCTTAGTATATATGTATAAGTAATATGTAGGTGTAAAATCCCCTGACCCCTTGTGGTGTACAGGCTTTCAGTAAACGAATTTCTCTACAATCGATTTTATTTATGAGGAAGCAGGTGATCAACTCTCTGTATAATAACTTATAAGTGATCCGAGCTTTTAAAATTTCTCATTTGGAAGATTTATGAGTCATGTTCAAAATTTCTATAGGTATCTATTATTATTTTGCACGCCTCATAAGCGAAGCGTTGAGGTGGGTACTACTGTCACTTCGCGCAAAACATCAGATTTTTCAAACTTAAAATGTCTTTATGTATCATACATTGCACTTGTAAGATAATACATACACACACTTAATAAGAAAAAACACTATTTTTAACGTTCATGATATTTTTGATGTCATTTTTGTTATTTAAACTAGTTAAAAAACAGTTTAAAAAAGTTCTGTCTTGGACGTCCGTGTGTCTGTATGTGCGGATCCTTTTTCTTGTTAACACGATAGCGACCGAAATACTTTACTAATCGAGTCTTTTTTTTTCTCTTACGCTTGAGTATGCTCAGGAATAGAACCCTTTCATTTTTCAGGGTCTGATTCGATGTGGTTTAATTGTTATTAAATAAACAAAAATAATAATTAATAAATATTTATTAAAAAAAAATTATGAGGCGTGCACTTTTGGATTTTCCAAATTATTTTAATGTTATTATGCAAAATACAGTCAAAATAGTTGAAAAGGTGAAAGTTGTTTTTAATTACAAAGCTCGTTTTAACTTTTTTTGGATCCTACTTTTTGTATTCTACATCTATATATATAAAACTCAAAGGTGACTGATATAGTGATCTATCAACGCACAGCCCACTGGACGTATCGGGCTGAAATTTGCATGCAGGTAGATGTTAGGACGTAGGCATCCGCTAAGAAAGGATTTCCCGAAATTCTTGCAGGAACGGGGAAAAACGGGGATGCGCGTACAAAGTCGTGGGCGGAAGCTAGTCTATCAATAAAGTTTCTAGCTTATAATTGTAATGCACAATTAATTACATAATTCCTCTTCTAATAATAACATAATAATATGACGAAGATTAAGTTGTGTGTAGTTTATCAATGATCAAACAATACCTTCAGCAAACTAGTAACTACGTCTTTGCAAACTCTAGTACGTGGATATAGATCGACTCGATACTGTAGCTATTGAAAACTTATAATAGGTGACAGTCGATACAATAGCTAAAAATAAATCTTATTCTTATCTTCTTATATATAAAAATGAATCGCAAAATGTGTTGGTAAGCGCATAACTCGAGAACGGCTGAACCGATTTCGATAATTCTTTTTTTATTATATTCCTTGAAGTACGAGGATGGTTTTTTGTGTAGAGAAAACGTAAATATGTACCACGGGCGAAGCCGGGGCGAGCCGCTAGTAAATAAAATAAATATAGGCACCTACGTGATAGATCTTGTAGGTAGTTTCTTAACTCGTCGATTTTAAAAATTATAGAAAAAAAAAGTTTTTTCCTTTGATTTTCTTTGAATAATTTTTACTATTGACACTACTACAGTTACAAGTCAGATATCGTGAAACTAAACAAATAAAAGGCCACTTACTTATGAAAATATAAAGATAAATAAAAATTCGGTACACTACAGATAGAAGTACATAACAACATGTCTGTGTACATAACAGACAGTCTTTCAAAGCTAGCGATGTCTGCCAGACAACCTAATCCACAGAAGAAATACACAAGAGCAGGAATAGTCAGTATATTCATAAGTTTTAAATAACGTTTGCACTTCTAGTAGTCTGTGGTTACCGAGACGCACGTCCAAAGCTAGTCAAAGCAAGCCAAGCGAAAATATTCACACAGCTACCCGGAGTAGGTACGAAGTTTTGGATGCGTTAGTTGGATTTAATATTTGTATTATGAACTAGCGGCCCGCCCCGGCTTTGCCCGTGGTACATGTTTACGTTTTCTCTACATAAGAACCATCCTCGTACTTCAAGGAATATAATAAAAAAAGAATTATCGAAATCGGTTCAGCCGTTCTCGAGTTATGCGCTTACCAACACATTTTGCGATTCATTTATATATATATATATAAGATTCATGTAAATATGTTTGATGAGGCTTCTTTGAAAACCACAGGTATATGTATATGTATTAGTATAGATTGGTCTTTGAGGGGATGTATGTAAAAGTACGCTTTCTATAATTTGTTAGGTTGACCAAGTGTCAGTTGATAAATGTTACTTTTTTCGGACGCTCATTTTATTTCGAACGCTTTTTTTATACAGAACTTCCTATAACTAGCAGATTTGGTTGCCCTTTCATTAATCATAATTGTGCGTAAATACTGCTTACTTGGCTAGTAAACGAAATGACTTTATATTCGAAATAAACTAATTACTTACCATAAAGCTAAACCTTATACCACCTCCAGCCCTGTAACGTTTTAGAGCTCCATGTTATATCGAAGTTCAGTCGATAAGCGAAGCCCGATGTTCAAATAGTTCGAAAGGACGGACAGACAGCACGCCCGTATTATGTTCGTATCGTGGGCCACTGTGGTATAAATTAGCTGGAACAATGTTAGCATGTAGACTATTTACATGCTATATTTTGGAATATTTCGATGTACGGAACCTAAAAATTGTATGGAGTTATTTCATGATTAAGTACCTGCAGAGTATTTGAAAGTGACATAGTTTAATACATAAAATTTAATTACGAGAACATATATATGTCACGGCTAAAGGTAGGTGAGAACATAAACTTAAGATTAGCCGGCTAAACTTAGGTTTATTTTCGACGAGGTGTTAATGTTAGTTTGTTCTATCTTTAGCCGGCTAAACTTAAGTGTAACCGCAGGCCCGTGGCTAAAAATGTCGGGGTGGGTAGATTTGGTTAGCGCCGGGCCGGTGGAGGGCTTGAGGGGCCCGCACAGTGCCAGAAAACACTCGCCCTGTTCCTTACATGTATTATAGTAACCAAATCTACCCACCCCGACTCAGGGCAGAAAGCTGGTGGCTAGGTTAGGTTAGGTTAGAACTCTTAAGACCCGCACGAGCCGAGCGAGCGCAGCGAGCGTGCTGCGGCAGCAGCCGGCGAAGTGCCAGAAAACACTCGCCCTGTTCCTTACATGTATTATAGTAACCAAATCTACCCACCCCGACATTTTTAGCCACGGGCCTGCGGTTACACTTAAGTTTAGCCGGCTAAAGATAGAACAAACTAACATTAACACCTCGTCGAAAATAAACCGAAGTTTAGCCGGCTAATCTTAAGTTTATGTTCTCACCTACCTTTAGCCGTAACATATACATGTGTGTATGCATGTCTTGAATTAATGAATGTTTAATAATTGCTATAACTTTTGCTACGCATAATTTCATACACTATTGCATTTAAAAATGACACCTAGTTCACCACGAAAAGCTAAGTAATCTGCACAACTAACAAACACTTGCAAAAAGTAAAAAAAAAAAATATTTTTCCAAAAAACATATAATATGAGAAATATACAATCCTTGTCACTAACCACTGTACCATAGATACGTAATAATCCATGTATATCCGTATGCCAATTACCCAGAAAAAGTTGGCGAAATCGCGTCAAACCTCAAACTGGTCGAATAAGGAAAATAAGCCGAAAAGTTACATATTATCCGTAACTTTGATAATCTGTAGGTAAAAAGTTTACGAGTCGAGCTTTTCGGAACAAAATTTGTCCCAATCAAGAAAAATGGCTCGTTTTGGGAATCAGTAATATTATTTATTCCCTCGCTTCCATAGCGGTTAATTTACTTTTATTGTAAGTGTTACGAAAATGGTCAGCCTTAAGAAAAACTTTGGTAGCGGTATGTTGTAAGCTTTGTATAAGAAAATATGTGGGTTTATAAAGTCGGATGATTAAGGAAGTTTTTTGTGTTGATGATGTCATATAATTAAACGATATAATAAGTTTTAGGTAGGTACCTAATTATACTTATTCATTCAAATTTTCTAATTAAGATAGGTTCATATACCTTGGGAAGCAGTACCCAGAAAAATCGATTTTATTTCAAATTATAATATAATCCTACTAATTATAAATGAGAAAGTTTGTGAGAATGGATGTATGTATGTATGTATGATGTATGTTTGTTACTCTTTCAAGCAGATACTACTGAACCGATTACAATGAAATTTAGCATACAACATATAGATGGGTAACTTGGATTAACAGTTAACACATAGGATAGGTTTTATCTCGTAAATCCCACAGGAACGGGAACTATGCGAGTTTTTCTTTGAAAACGCGGGCGAAGCCGCGGGCAAAAAGCTAGTAGGTACCTAACTAATATTTTGCGAAAGCGAATATCGTCAATATTTATCTATGTAATGAATTTATTTGTATATCTGTTAAGAAACTGTATAAAAAACACACCTCTTTTTTGTACTGTGGTAAAAGATCGAATATAACGTTAAATAGAGTAGAAAATAGATAAAAAATGTATGAAAGCTAATGTACTGATAAATGCGGGTAGATTACAAACACTAACATTAGTTTGCTTATTGGTTTTATTCTAGCGAACTTTACGTACCTATAGTAACTTTATGAATGTAATGTTATGTCATATTACCTTTTTGTTATAACTTCCACCTCTATTTTTCTCCTTTCAAACGTTTACGTGGAAAAAGCCTTTGTTGATTTCGAAGGTTCTAGGAAATGGTATCTAAAAATTGTAAAAATGTCCTGAATATTTTCAAATTAATTGTTATTCGGTTTTGCATTGTTTTTTTAGTGTTATTTATATACAGGGTGTCCCGCTTTCGGTATACTAAGCGCGAAGGGACTTGTAGTTTTGCATACACTGATCACATAAAAAATACTTAAATAACAAAATTACGCGAAAAATTTTTTGCTAAATTTTTCCTTAAAATCCATGTATTCGTCTCTAGCTTCGCGCAGCCGGCATATACCGCTTCGCTAATGTGAGTATTTTGTCTATGAAAACATAATCTTAAACGATAGCTCACATGCGGGTGGCAAGGTTGGGCGGTTTGCTTGTTGGGGGTGTACACATGGAATTTTAAAAATTCCTCTATTTAAAATAAAAATGCGTCTGGAATTTTATAATTATTTTTTACGTACTCAGCGTATGCAAAACTACAAGTCCCTTTGCGCTTAGTATACCGAAAGTGGGACACCCTGTATAGACAGACATAAATATTTCGTATTTTATAATATATCCTATCAATTAGTGTGTACTAAATTATGTACATGCATACGATATGTTGTTTAGTCATATCTTATACCTTTTGTTTTAATTAATATTAACAAGGCTATGCAAGGAAAATAAAAAAGTTTGGCAATAAATAGGTTTATGTGAAGGCAATAAAAACTTTTTTAATCAATGTTATAACTGGTCCTTACCAGGATGTTAATAATTTATTTTTGTTTATGTAATCCCCAAATGGAGTATAAGGTAAAAATAAACATATTATTCATATTATTAGTGTTTTATTATATACTCTAGTATTTCAATATTCCCTCCATATAAATCTGGAAATTATTTCTCAATCAAATCTTACGATAACCCACTATAATCAATTTACACATATCCTAAGCTATATCTTTACGCTTGTACACATATTTTAAACTTCTAAATTATAATTTATTATTTTATATATTCTACTTAGACATCAAATCATTTTAAATCGTCATTTATAATACATACACAGCATTTAAGGCGGTTTAAATGTAAAATGAAAGATCACCAACTTTTCTATATAATTAAACATGTTTAAATGTCTGTCAGTTTATCAAATTACATCGAGGGCATGAACTCGAAACTGAATGATAGATATTATTGAAATGAATATATTTACAAAGCAAAATTAAATTACGAACAGACATTCCACAAACGTAGCAATACATGAGCAATACACACGCATCGAATTGTTAAAAGAAATTAAATTATATTTCAAACGCGTTCAGATTAAAAAATTCGCTAACCATATCATTTTGCACGGTACGCATTCTATTTTAATGTACCTATAACATGAGGCCGTATTATTACCTCTTATTGCCAGACAGTTTACGCCGTGAATTTAATTGACTGGCAAAATATTAAGTACGCAATAACCAGCCATGGCCCATGGTATATTACTAGCTGTGCCCCACGGTTTCACCCGCATTGCTCCGCTCCTGTTGGTCTTAGGGTGATGATATATAGCCTATAATCTTCCTCGAGAAATGGGCTATCTAACAGCCAAAGAATTTTTCAAATCGGACCAGTAGTTCCTAAGATTAGTGCGTCCAAACAAACAAACTCTTCAGCTTTATAATATTAAGTATAGTATAGATATGAATTTGTCAGTCTGTTCAATTTACGGCATAAACTGTATGGAAATAAGAGGTCATAATACGGCCCCAGATCGATTATACTTTATACGAATGTATAACAGAGCGTGTATAAAGTCCAGTTTAAATGTATAACTGTAAGTTGCATCCAATGGTCCTGTAACAGCCCTTTGAGGAATTCAATTTGTATGCAATTTGCCCCTTTATAAGCCCAGCGTAGCGTGAGGGCCCCGAATCTAATTATAAACTCGTTATCAATGATGGATATCTAATAATGCCTCCATTATCGTTTGCGAAATGTATTCAAACCTCAAATTGAGTTGAAAAAGTGGGAAGGTACAGTGGGGATGTAAACGGTTGCAAAAATGTATGTAGTTTTATGCTAGCATTAGATTATATTTGTATGAACGCTACAAGTAACCTTAATAAAATTTAAAGTAGTAATGACATGATTCAAAACATGATGACACGACTAAAGCTAATAATGTTCGATAAAGTATTAATTAATTTTGGTATTATCTTTCATATATTATGTACCTTAACAATTAAATGTTCTTTTGTTTTCCAATTATGCAGTTTTTTACGTAGTTATAGGTTTTTATGTATAAAAAAATGTATTGTGTTTCAAAGAATTATTGAAACTCAAATTGTATTTCATAATTTAGAAAGAGAATAATATATTAATTTATATATGTTTTATAATTTTGAGTTTTATTTATACTTTCATATCTTTAACCAACAAAACATTTATGTTCGACATTCCCATAGAAATCTAAATAACAAGACACATTCCAATATTGTATCATTGAGATAATATTACTACGTATGGAGGAGACACCACGAACAA
>CAJQZN010042791.1:0-14534 GCA_907164685.1 Colias eurytheme
AAAATGACGAATCAAAGAGTTCTTTAAAATAACTATACGGAATAGATGTAGAGCAACATAAGAAATAAACTTTATCAGTTTTTTCTCAAAGCAAAGTCCAGTTTTTTATGTTAATAGATAAGAAGATGAATCGGGAACTGAAATCAAGTTCTAAAATATACAAACACGTTCTAATTAAAAATTGAAATCAAAATCGGTACCTAGAGCTCTTATTATCATACATTAGGTACACAGTACACTATAAGTTAACACTCAAATGTGCTAGAACTGTTTAGCTATACTTATTTAATAAACATGCTCATCAATCTCCTCAGAACACACTTGCTTTATCGCTATTGATATTAGATTTCTCAGTTTTTTCACACTTCAGATCAACACTTCGCTTTGATATTTAAAAGATGTGAGATGATACGAAACACAACGTTTTAAAAAAATAATCCAACAATAATATGCAAAACATTCAGCATTTCTGACTCGCACATATCTTTGATATATACGTCACTCCAAACCGTATAGGATAAATATTAAATACCTATAGACGAGTTGTTTTCCGGAAACTCGCAATGGACACGGCCTTCACAAAAAATTGTTTCGAAATGTAGCTAGATTTAAATTTCAGAGCATTTTTTTTGCAAAACTGTTAAAGTAGCTCGTGGATGTCAATTAGGAGATTCGTTTATAATAAAAGAGAAACACATTGATGTTTCGTTAGTCACTTCAGAATTCCTTTAGTAGGTGGGTACGAAAGGGCCATTCACTTTACACTCTGACACCGAGGCGAGGTCGCACGATTTCATCAGGTTTTCGTCGCCTACGTACCTACTCATTCGACTTCTATGAGAATTGAAAATGTGCACTCATATGTGAACAGTAAACAAAACGTCGTGTAGATATATAATTTTTTAAATAAACATTTATAAAAACACTCTATAGACTGACAGATTGTTGTCAATTGTGTGTATCGTCCTTGGTACTCGAAAGGAAAAGGAGGACGATGACGATGATGTCAATTCATAATGTCCGAATTGGCCTCAATCCAGTGCCAATAAAAACGGAGTGTGGCGCGGCTCTGAAAGCTCATAAAGACTTTGGCAATAAACGTGCCGTTCGAATGTAGAGTTTCGCTGAGCAACCTTCGCGTGTTCTCAGAAACTTCGACGACCGGTTGGCCGTTCGACGCTGCTGATTCTCGGAACGACAACTCGTGGCCGTTTCGATTTTTTAAAATAAACGTTCCGTTATAGACTTACGTGCATAGCTTAAGATTCATAGACGCACAATTAGATGTTATGCAACCCATTAATAAGAGTGACTATTTATGTCGCGAGCCAGCCACGCTTCCGAGTGAAAGGGCTTCCTACTCTGAACTTGTTAAACTGGTTGTTGGATAACGAATTTGCCTTCATTCACGCGTCCAGTATCACTACAGCGTTTTGCTTACCTAATGAAAATATAATATTTCTTACACGTGGCTAAATAAAACATACACTAAGAAAGTTAAACATGCGACATACGCCTTATCAGTCAATATGAGTCGCGTTGCAAGTAGGTATACGAGTATATTATGTGCCGTTTTGCTGACGTAAATACAAATGTTACGCGCAGACTGATTGACTGACCGACGCTGAACAGGTGATCTAACTTAACCTTCACCTTATCGTAATTTATTATGATACAATTCAGTGCACTACGTTGCTTAAAAGTATGTAAATTTAAAGAAATTTTATTCTAAGTCAATATAAAGAGTAATTCCTCGAAGCGTTTGTTGCGTAAACAAGTAAATAGCATTTAAGAGATTTCTCAGATCTTGCAATTTGAACGGCGGCTCTGAGTATTTATAAAAAATCCTCCATCAGTCGATATTAAAACTAACAGCAGCATTGCAATCTGAGCTCTGTGTTGTTTATGGTAGAGCTATTTCGGTGCAGCAATGGAGATCAAAGCAGTATTTCAATCAGTTCATTAGGCGAAACCGCCGGCCGGCTTCGCAGTATTCCGCTATTGAAATTTAAACTAGTTTATATTCCAGAAAACGTTTTTGCTTTTCCGTTTTGTCCTAGGGCAATGGTAACAACGATGCCCAACCGTGACCAAGTAAATTTATGCTACACTAGATCCTAACACGCGACAGCTTTGGTAACGGATTGGTTCAGACTTCAGAGAGCTGCAGATGAGGAGATAAAATTAATGTTCATATTATAATTGAAATGAAATAGACCGGACCATTGGTCGATTGTAATCTCTTAGGTATAACCTTATCCATTTTTTGTATCTATTCAAGTTAAAGGTAAACAGCGGTAAGTATGATATCATTTCTGATCCTGGTTAATTGGAATTGATTTGATTAATCATTTCAAGGAAGTTTAATGAAATTACACGATTAAAGTTTTCTCTATAAATGGTTATGTCATTCTGCGAACTTTTGATCTGTTATTGACTAGAAAACTTACATCATTTATTACTCACATCAACATCGCTTTACAGTTTGCACCACGATGACTTCCTCATAACTTTATGGAAGAACGAATATTACAAGGCATAATGACTGTAAGTTCTAAGAAGCATAACACGAGCTTCGTACAAATCTCAGGTCAGCAAGCGTTAAGTAAAATTTAACGGTGTGTCAATCTTAGGTTTTTCGTCATTCCGCGAACAATGGTGTACGGTGGAAAAAAATGGGCATTATACTTGCCATTTCTCATAACAACCCTCGGGTCGGAGGCTTCTGAGGATTAATTACGCGTTCCGCGTAGGGCCGCCACCGGGCCATTCGATTCTCGGTAAACACGAATCGAAAAAGGAGCAAAAACGGACGCGGCTCATTCCGAGAACACGCATACCTGCGCCAGCGCACACATCCCACCTTCCGACGTTTCGATCCAACGCACATTTTCCTAGTAGTTTGTCTTCGAATGAATATCTCTTTTTCATATTCCTGTTAATTTTATATATCGTAACGTTACATTGATTGATTGGCTCTATTCGTGATATACGTATGACATTCAGGTACTGATTAGAAGGATTTACAATTTTTTCTAAGATATCAATTGAGGAAAATTGTAAGAGAACAATAAAACATGTTACTAGAGTCATTGATACGTGTGCCACCAACGTAAGTTCTGAAACAGGCAACAATTCGACTAATTGAAAATTAAAATAAAGAGCAAAACGCGGTCGGCGATTCTGAGAATATTCATTTCAGTTATATATGGCCTGCCTTTGTATTGCCTCAACATGTTTTTCAAGATAAAACCTTTGCCTAGTAGCTTACATAGTCAAACGACGTCGATGACACCGTTTTCTGGGAAACGGTGTATGTTTGCATTATGCAATGCATTACGGCTAACATAAAAGCATAGTATTAGTTAAACTAAGTACAATTTATGTACATCTATGTATCATTGTGAATGCAGTTTATAATCATGTTCTGAGAACGCTTTAAATTCTTATTTGCAGGAATTTTAATTTTATGATTATTACTAGATTTCCGCCCGCGGCTTCGCCCGCGTTTTCAAAGGAAAACCCGCATAGTTCCCGTTCCCGTGGGATTTCCGGGATAAAACCTATCCTATGTGTTAATCCAAGTTACCCTCTATATGTGTGCTAAATTTCATTGTAATCGGTTCAGTAGTTTTTACGTGAAAGAGTAACAAACATCCATACATCCATACATCCATACATCCATACATCCATACATCCTTACAAACTTTCGCCTTTATAATATGTATTAGATTAGATTCGTAACTGGCCTGTAAATTACATTTAGTATCTACCATTGATTTACGTTGAGTAGTTACTAGTATTAAATTATTAATCAAATTCGTATGCATTTATTTGCATATTTCCTTATTATCTAATTAATTGTGAAAAAAATTTAATGCTTTAAACCACAATGATTTTACGATCCATTTTCTGGGTAGTTACTGGTGTTATAAATTATAATGTGACAGTGTAGGTAAATTTAAAGATCTCGAGAAGGACGAGGCAAGGACATGATGTCAATCAACACAAATCCACAGTAACAGGTTTAACACCAAATTTGCAACGAAACAAAAGCGGTATTTCTTATTAATTGTTACTTCATGAAAAAAGATAAAAATCGTTGTAGAATTGTATTTAAATAGAATCGAAGCAACGTTAGCTCTTGGACGAATGCATTTTATCCAATCCAAGTTCCGACGACGAGTACAATCGCATATTGTTTGTCATTTACCGGGAACATCAGAGACTGGTTTACGGAGAACTATTATTGCCTTTGTTTATCGGCGAAGGGAGACAATGGTGTTTTTTGCGTGGTGTATTAAGCCAAAGAGCGACCACTCAATGGCTATTGTTGGCTTTTATTGTTCTACGATGATTATTTTCGTAGAACGATTGCTATTATAAGAACAATTTTATAGAAGCCATACTGAGAAGTCAAAGAGGATAAATTATAAGTACTGTTATTTAAATTACGGGGAAATTATTATCTCCTACCTTGACGTTGATTACCGACATTGAAGTTTTCTTCTAATACTAATTTAGAAATGCTTTAAGAATTCCACAAGAATTCTAAAGAAAAATAAGTACATAAAAAATTTATAGAATCATTTGAGGTGATCTTCTCTTCAAAGAGAAAGTGGCCTTGGCTACAAATAAAATTGCAAGCAGTACAGTAATTCAGTTTCACTCTGTAAGAAGTGAAATTAAATAATGGATAAAAGCATACAACGTTCGTGAAAGTAACCTCCACTTTATATTACTTTAACACTTTCTAATCGTGCAATATGTTTTAAATATAAACGGACATAAAATAAAATAAAAAGGATTACCTGCATAATAAATATCTAAAGATTTCTGCAATATTACAAATATATAATATAAGCTTTTGGTCGCGGCTTCGCTCACATAAGTAATGTAAAACTACATCCTTGAATCAACCACACAAAAAAGTCAAGCTGTTTACTAGGAGTGCAGTGACAAACACACACGGAATGAATATAAACATGCGTATATATTTTTGATAGGAAAATAGAATTTACAGACAACGATCGATTTTCCTTTACAGAGGAACGATACAATGTTACGCACAATACTGACTATTGATTGCGTTGCGTAACATCGGTTTGTTCGCTTAATAGGCTTTAACATTAGTACAGCGTATTATACTATATCATATTAACATATTAATTTTAATATCCTTGACAATATTCCTTTCTTAAGGCGAAACAAAAAAATGAAAATGTTTTGATTGTCGTGAAGAAATTCTTGCTACTCGTTTACGATAACGTCGCACAAGTTCGTAAAATTGATAACGTACCTATACATACCTATTTGATAAAAAATACTATATCATCGATATAAAAAGTGGATTGTTATTAGTCTAGACTGTAAATATTTATGAGTATATAGATATCAAAGTAAATGGCATAATTTGATGACATTTGCTAGAGCTCTACTTAAAGTAGAGTCAAAATATGTAATGGAGGAATACGAATTCTGCAAACTCATCTTCTGTCTTCAGTAAAGCTTTGGATAACGTGACAGTGCTAATTGTTTTCAAATGAATGCCCTGTCATTAACACGCTTCGACAACATACTTGTGTACGTAAACATTTACCATTTACATTAGATCGATCGCTTCAATTAATTATTCAAGCTATTCGTGGTTAGATTAAATATCAGTATCACCTTATACTCTCGTAATAAGGATACTATTTATTCTATTTTACATTAATTTCCAATGAGATGTATGCAAAACTCAAAGACATTTAAATACAAAATATTCATTATCATATGGCATGGGTCAAGGGAGTGAAAAAAATGCCAAATTTATCTGAAGATGAGGTCAAAGGTCGCGAGCAGATAATAAATTCAAAGAAATTTAAATAGTGACATAATAGCTCATGATTATTCTAATTTTTATATTACCTACTGCAAGATAGTATCTACTTGCGGAACTGGTGAATATTGTTTTTATGTTTGAAGCATAAAAATGTGAAATGTTTATTTCAACAATTCTTCAAGCTTCTACCATTGCATTTTTTAACGAATCGAAACTTGAACTTTGAAGTCAATGTCGAAGCATCTGTCGAATTGCACTCTACATTCTACAATCGCCGATTGATACATTTTAATTTTATGTTCTTATTAATTGTTTTAAAATAAATAAATCTACCCCTTTTTTGTTCTGGAAATAAGGTAAAGGATGATGTCAAAATATAAACTGTTATAATTAATACTTACCTACCAAGTTATTTCCATAATACATATAACCTATGTACCTTACATTCTATCTGACCTCATTTATTACTTTTTTTTTCATTAAATAAGTAATACATATTTCTTTGAGCGCATAGCATTTAATGTAGATGACCTGAAGACCTTAGCGATATCAGTTGGCGCCATTCGTGATGTCAGTAAATTATTTCGTTTATTTTGACGTTCTTCACAACCAACTTTCAAGTCCCTCTAGAACTTTCTGTACTTTACTAATTTTTGAGAAAACATTCTATAAATATTGTACTTAAACTTATTAAAACTAACTCTTACCTGGTAGTTTAACCACCATTTGAGGTGTGAACGAATGGTTGGGATCCAATGTAAACGCCTTAAAAGACAACTGAACACAGAAACACAAGTCCACTTTTAATTATATTTCCTCAAATCCACTTCATTTGCTCTTTCGATTCGCAGTAAACTCTATAAGCAGTTTCGTAGAAAGAGAATGCACTGGAGAAATTAATTTGCAGAAACCGACGTCGCTGGCGGCTGTTCGTCCGCGTGCCGTGTCAGAAACGTTTTCTAAGAAAGCTCACATTCAATTTCACTCAATGTCGAGAGTATTTATCACAGATAACGATATCGTAACGGGAGGTGAAAGTTCGACGAGGCGGGCTGCATCGACGTAAGCCCTCTCTTGTGTACGAAAGTCGACTGGCGAACGCGAAATAAACACGCGGGAAGCAAGCGAACGCCAACGCGACCCGCGCGCGCCTTCTCTACGTCGCCCGACGTGCCCACACTTCCAAGAACTACCAACCTTGACGTTTCGAAGAAATAACTCAAGGCATTGTAACTTATTTTATATAAAACTTATATTTCTTAGAGCACGCCATCCGGCGCGCAGCTGGCGTTGCGACTTCTATAGCGGCCCCTCTTCGACCTTTGATAGTTACGTTAGAAATATGTCTAGCTTTATTGTATCTATCAATCATGTGACGTACTCGCCCCCTGTTCCCAACAGACGTGGAAGTAATAAACGTGTTGGAGTTCATTCACTTCGTAGTCTATTTTGTGCTGATGGGCGCGCCTCGAAACATTCTGTTAATAGTAGATAGGAACTTGGTTCCAATCAACGGAATGTGTATCCTAATCCTAATAATGTATAAAGATTATACTCTACATAGATTTAAGTAGGTATCCTATACACCATGTACATACTTGTTTGGTTTCCATTATCCATAATAATCAATCTTATCTTCTTAATGACATCCATTTTTTTATAATACATAATTATCATACGAATAGAAGGTATCCGGTATAATCAATTTCACGAATCAAGAAAATATTGTGTAAAAATGTCATAAAAATGAACTCTAGATTTAAAAGGTACGCCTAAATACCACGAATATCTACTTTTTTATTCGTAGATCAAATTGCAAAAACTTTCGAGAGAAATTCTGAACTTTGGCCTTTGGCCTTTTTTATCTTTATTGCATACATGCATAGATCGATGGGGCTTTTGGCACTTTATATCTACCGGTAAACCTATCTCTAGCAAAATTTATCTGCTTCGGAATTCATGTCATTTAAAAGAAAAAAAAAGACTATAATATTTTCATAAAGTCGGCTCTATCTATGGAACAAATGTTCAGATTTTAACTTAATAATTCTGAAAATGGTACATATTATATCTACACTAATATTATAAAGAGGAAAACTTTGTTTGTTTGTTTGTTTGATTGTAATGAATAGGCTCATAAACTACTGGACCGATTTTAAAAATTCTTTCACCATTCGAAAGCTACATTATCCATGAGTAACATAGGCTAGGTTTTATCCCGGAAATCCCACGGGAACGGGAACTATGCGGGTTTTTCTTTGAAAACGCGGGCGAAGCCGCAGGCGGAAAGCTAGTTCCGTTATAAAAAGACTTAGATCATAAAAAGACGACTCTACATTTTCTTTACGCTAACTGTGAAATCGTTTTCTAAAATAACTAATCTGACTCTAGCCTTGTTATGTCCATAACTTTATTAATGAGAATCGGCATTTCATTTTCTAAAAGGCTTTATATACAGGGTGTCCCGCTAATGGTATACTAAGCGCGAAGGGATTTGTAGTTTTGCATACACTGATCACGTAAAAAATACTTAAACAACAAAATTACGCCAAAAAATTTTTGCTTAATTTTTCCTTAAAATCCATGTTTTCGTCTCTAGCTTCGCTCAGCCGGCATATACCGCTTCGCTACTGTGAGCATTTTGTCTATGAAAACATAATCTTAAACGATAGCTCACGTGTGGGTGGAAAAGTTGAGCAGGTTGCTTGTTAGGGGTACACACATAGAGTTTTGAGAATTCGTCGATTTGTCAAAAAAAGTCGTATGGAATTTTATAAGTATTTTTTACGTACTCAGCGTATGCAAAACTATAACCTCCTTGGGGCTTAGTATACCGTTGCTGGGACACCCTGTATAGGTACCTATATGTAGTGTTCTATAAGTATGTTAAGTGTGGTGACGAAAAAATTTTGTAGAAGTAATTCAAAAATTCTTTACCGAAGTAAGAATTTAGGTCTAATGTAATGTAATGTTCGTTGACCATTTTATAATCAATAATTTTATTCGTTATCTTTAACCAAAATTTTCCAGTGTTATTTGTATTATTAATTATTATATATTGATATAGACATTGTTTTTGTGTTACGACATAATTGTTTTTTGTTAGGTAACCCGAACATTTCGCGGTAACTCCGTATCTTTTTTATCTTCATGTAATAAAAATTATTAAATATTCACTTTAGAATTAAAATATATATTTAGCAACATACTAAATTCTAAGAAACGATCAATTCGAAACGTACCTAACACTTATGATATAAAAAATTGTACCAAAACTTTGTACAGTGAATATTATGGTACTAGCAAAAAGTATTTTTTATCATTCTATCTTTGGAAATCAAATTATGATTAATAACGCAGATACTGTCGACAAAATATAATATAATCCCTAATCAATGATAAAAAATTGTTGAATATAACGAGATATTAGATGACAAATGACTGACAGGATATGAAGCTTGCTAAGAGAATTTAACACATTATTATTCTGTGATTATTTGTTCATTTTTACGCTTAGAGCATTTTTACTCTAATACACGGAGGCACGGAGACCAATGAACGACAGAACAAAGAGGTTTTCTATAGGATTATGTCAATAATATTAATTTCATCAAACAGTCAATACATTCTCAAGTAATGTGACCTAACCATTACCAAAACTTCATAAGCTTAATTATGTCAATTAGTAGCAATAGCGGATTCTATTCCTTAGCGTTTCTGCCATTTGTCACAGGCCCGAAGAATATTGTTGGAGATACCTACCGCTAAAACTGTTTTAGGGTAGAAGTGACCTGAATTACCTTATGTAAGTATATTAAATTAATATATAGCTTTTATATATGTTTTAATTCATATATGTATATGTAGATGCAAAATAAATCTTCGAAATCTTAAAATGATTTTAATTCTAGGTAGATCTCTACCTAATTCCGGATATGTCACTTCGAAAATTATAATAAAATCTGACTTAAGGGCTTGGTCTAGTAGTGCAAACAAATGCATCCTGTCATCCTATATGTAAATAATACAAATGTACTAAGGGAAAGTTGCTCCACTTAATTTTTAAAAATTAAATCATTCGTATGCATAATTTAATATTCGTAATAAGTACCAAAAATGACAATTTGAAACAATTTTCGTGAAAATTACACCGGGTGATTTTTTTTTATCAGTACACAAAATTTGCGAATACTTTCTATTGATATCTTCAACTTCATGTTTATATAACTGATCAACTTTTACAAAGAAATTTGGACGAAATATTTAAAAAAAAATAAGCTTTCCATACAAAATGCATAACTCTATACATTTTTTTCGACCTAAGTTTCTTAGTGAAAGTTGTTCAGTTTAACTAATAAAACGGATAAACAAATTTTGTATATAATAAAAAAAATGTAATGTTTGTGTTAAAAAATTATTAAATAGAAAAATACACAAATGAAAACAAAAGATATTTATTTCTAACTAGCTTCCGCCCGCGACTCCGTCCGCGCGGATGTCAGTCTTCGCGTCTTCTACAGATTTATTATACATATTATGTATAATATATAGATTTATATCGATAAACCTAATAAATCTTTTGCTAGCATTCTGATGCTTTATCGGTTGCACTGGATTTATCTCTTTTTTTTCAATCGCTTGAATGATATAGGATGGGTCCTTGATGGACATCGAATGCTGAAGTCTCGAATCAATCAATTCTGACAGTAGGCAATTTATGTAAAATCTTGATAATGGTCCATCATTTTATTTTGCCTAAACGTTACATACTTTTTTATATATTCTATTTTTAACGAATGATTCACTCCAGTCCAAACAGCAAATAAGCAGACTTCTGCTTCTGCAACGTTTAGTTGTCCCTGAATTTGGAAAAAATAGTCATAAACTCAAACTCAAACTCAAACATTCATTTATTCAATTAGACTACTATTTAGTAGCACTTTCGAATCGTCATGATTCTTATCTATGACAAAAGTGTTATTTTTTGCATTGTATTTCAAATATTAAATTTTTTTTTAACCGCATCTTCCGCATTGATGTCTTTTGCCGGCATTAGACATTTAACTTCTACTAGTCCCATTTTCCCTTTTTGATATGGGAGTGTATAAAGTAAATTTTTTAGATATTTCTCGTTATACTTTTAAAAAGTTATTATTGTCATTTTGCTCATCAGGTAAAGTAATTCGAAGTTTTTTGATACCTGCAATAATAACGTCATAATCGCCTGCACATACTTATCGATTACACCCTGTATACAATCCACCATCCACATTCATAATGTTTTCCTGTCCTCCTCTCCTTTACGCTGTTCACCGATACATTTTAAATGAGTAAATCTGCTACCACTGAAGGATGTTTCATTGTGATCAGCAAATTTTCACCACTGTTGTCGATTATTTGTTTTTCATTTTTAATCAGCAATTGGGAATCATCAGTTTTGTTTTTGCAGATTGGTGATGTACCCTAACAATACGTCGAAAAGGGAAAGCATCAACGAATTATCGTTTTCGTCCTCTTTTTTTATTCTTCGCGTCTCTGTTACTTCTGTTTGTTTAGTTCTCAACACCCACTGAATTTTCTATGTTATTGTGATCTTCCATTACATCTGAGTTTTGATGATGTGATGATAATCCATTCGTTTTAATATTGGTACTTAGAGTTGGTAGACTAAACTAGAAATGGCGGACTAAATTTGTCAGCGCGTCTGTAAGATCAGAATATAAAACCAACATCCTGTATTTAAGTTACAAAATTAATAATCAAACAAAATGCCGCTACGTTGAAAATGACTAGAAGAAAAAATTAAAACACCTCGGATCAATTTTGGAGTAAACAAATCATTTTCCCCGTATGGGGATTTCCCCGGATGAACTTGGGAAGTTCAAGTTCTCAATACAAGTTTATATTATATTTCGTATTTCTCAAACGAAAAATAAACATTTTTGGAACTTCAAAAAAATTATATTATAAGAAAATTTATGAGCTTACTTTAGTTTTAAAGAAATATACATCCCTTTACTGACACCCCGTAAAATAAAGAAATTGTTGCCAATCACCTTTGCAATCTATTTGGTTTCATTAACTTTATGTTCGAAGATATTTTTTTTTTTCTAGTAGTTACACGCGTATTTTTTTCGTTTATTTTCCATATCGAAATCAAATGTTTAAAAATACGAATATTTGCACAAAACTAAGATAAAAATAATCAATTAACAAAAATATTAAATTTAATGAAGTAGAGCAACTTTCACTTCGGTATGAAGGAAAATCGAGCGTAGAGCACACGTCAGAACGCTCCGGCCCAAGGAGCGCGACTAAAGAAATTCGCTAGAATTTTTCCTAATTATTTTAAATATTTTTTTAATATTTAAAGAATTATCAAAATTCAAAAAAAATGTTTTTTAAAGGATTAATACTCATTGGTCTTCAACCAACTCGAATAAATTAATGGAAAAAATAACTTTTAGCAGTATTTATCAATAGATTTTGTAAGGCAAAAAATGGGAAATTTAATGAATTTATAACGTTCTAATTAAGAAAATCATAAGTTTTTCGGCAATTGTATTCAGCAGTTTTTAATAACGACTATATAAGGATAATAATGCGCTGATCAGATTGTGTAAATTGTAATCGGTTGCAACGTAGTGAGTGCACAAACTTAGCTCGAAATGTCTTTGGGGGAAAGAGACTTATCTTGAAGGCCTGATTAAGGTAACATAAAGTAACTTTATAAATGTGAAAAAATTCACGCGCATTGCGTATATAACACTAATTGATAAACAAGAAAAAAAAATTCAGTTTATCATTTCATTAGCCGGGAAAAAATTGTCAAATAACTTGTTGAAAACGCAATTTTGCTAGACTGCAGCCTTAACACAACTTCAATACTTTCTAATTTCTATCCTACTATAATTATTTATTGAAACAAGCTGTAATCACAAGCGAATTGAGAATCGAAATGTAACTAACTACATGCCTATATATAAAATAAAACACTATAAAGTGGGGATTGTTTTCATTTTAAAATTGAAATACCTACCTACGGAGAAAAATAACAATGAAATTTCAAGATAAGGATTTGGATTGGAGCTATCATTGGCGGAAGGCCAATGCCCCTCAGCTGAGCTAAAGTTCTTTGATAATACAAGGGGAGCGAAATAAATCTAATCTCATACATAATATAGTATCTATATGTGTCTGTTTATATACAGAGAGGCAACAAAGGCTGAACTGATTTACCACAGACTAAGTAGGTACATAATAGGTATTACCCGAGAAGCGATGTTTGCATATTGCAGGTGGATTATGGCCGAGAATAACATGTTTTATAAGAAAAATGTATACATACGTACTATAATAAATACTACTTCTATACAAGTGATAACTGCGTTAAAAACAACCGACTTCAAACTTGCACTTGCAACATTTACAAATACAGACAAAAATGCTCATAAAATAAAAACTACTGGGCCTATCCGAATAAAATTTTTATGGGACCAATTCGATACCATCCCGCATCGAACAAAAAAAGAATCACGTAAATCGGTTCAGAAACCTCGGAGTAATCGGTGTACATACATAAAAAAAAAACATACCGGCCGAATTGATAACCTCCTCCTTATACCTAGTAAATTTCTCCTGATCGAATTTCGGCTACGGCCAATTTAATGGGCACGTGCTTAATATCATACTTAGGATTACTATTGTAGATATTTAGTTTTTTAATAAGTACAGCTTCATAAGTGGTATGCCAAACATAAAAGAAAACAATAATATTCTTAATTCTACAACAAGCCAAGTTGCAATCATACAAGTCTATATAGAGATTATACAATTTAAACCATTTAAAATATTCCGGAATCTCCACGTATAGACATTATCTAATCAAATTATCATAAACTTGATCCGAAAAAACCATGTCTACGTATTATATCATAAATGGTTTTTCTAATACCTAGCATGGTTTTTCTCAAGCGAAATAAGATTCTGGATTTAAACTGGGTTTTCCGTTTAAACATTTTCTATTATTTCAAGTCAAAAGACATTAATAACGAACAAGACGATAAAATACAAAATTACATCAGAAATGATGAATTATAAATTATTAAAACTAAAATATCTAAGTAAAATTTTTCGTCAAAAGAGCAATCTAGTTGCTTAGTCTAGTTGAAATTTAGGATGAAGTCGAAATTTGCCTTCCATTTTAAACATAATAAAATATTTATTCTTCGAATGGCTCTTGGTCTATAATATGATGCCGGATACTCTCACAGGAGTTCTTTTATGTTCAAAGCCACGTGATTCATGTTTGTATGAAATAAAATTGTATCCTATTTCATATCCTTCTAGCCACAGACATACAATGTATGATATAATTCGCTATGCCACAATCGTTACCACTCTAATATTCTAGACTTCAAATATTATTTGTATACAAATTAATATAAATGAACTATCTATTCGTAATGACAACGTAACAGTATTTTTATTCAGGTTGATATTGCGGATCAAGTGTACCTAATTAATACACCACCTACCCCAAGTTGCTCAAGTAAAAATTTTCTTCATGTTAATTTTGATTCGGCTAATCTCGGAAAATACATACTTGATCCATTTCAACGAGTTAATTATACCTACAACGAGTTAATTATACCTACACACAAATCTCCATTGCATTTTTTTTTCAAAACGAATCATTTATTGAACATTT
>CAJQZN010042792.1:0-44088 GCA_907164685.1 Colias eurytheme
CTGTCATGTTGAGTATGTAAGCCAATTCTACTTCAGCCATTATGATTGAGTCTCTGTTATGGTGCGGCTTCGATTCGATTACCGAAATTCTGAAACTGTGTGAACTCAAAATTGTGCAAATGTCACTAGCGAGGTTACTGTACACTGGCGCTCAGCCATAATCAATTCTACGCCAGGATCGTTTATATTGCTATAAAGGACACGGACTAGCATCGCAATCACAATTGAAAATGTCACTTTGTAGTCGGGAATTTTCCGCATTAGTCTTGGGAATTTCATGCTCATTACTTTAGTTTTAGTTCCTTGTTATTGTGACAGATGATAAGTGGTACGCTGTATGTAGTTTTTTTTTTTTATAGTGGGGAAATCTTCTTAGATACCCCCGGCTCCCGGGGATGGAGCCGTGGTTATGTCGGATTTCTACCGACTAAAACCCCACTCTGTTCCATCGCGCTGCTTTGGACGGAACTGCGGGAACGGTTACGACTCTACCGCGTGTCCCGCCCAGCAGATGCCCGTTTCCAGGCCCACCACTAGAACCCCCCTCGCTGGTGGCTGCTGGAACGAAGGCTTACGCCACCAACGCGCAGACAATGGATCTTTCCCCGCTCCATCATCTGCGTTCCCCCGAACCTCCGACCCCATCACCGTCCGGCCGGAGGGTGCACGCCGGAAGGTCCTCCGATGTGTGAAATACACGTCGGGGGACCCTCCGGCGCACTTTTATAGAGATTACCTCGCAGCCCCCACCTCACCAGAGGTGGCGGCCCTCGGTCCGGCCCCACGGACCGGATTACGAGTTGGCAGACGGCCGTTTTACACGCTGTATGTAATTAGTACTTTGTAATAGTCATTAAGTAAAAGATGTTCATTTTGAAATTAAATTATTTTGCATATCGCATAGGTTATTAAATAATCTTGGGCAGTCTGGAAGAAATCGCTTACTTGGTGTGATATATTAAATTGATAAATAAATAAATAATCGTCTACTTTTCTATGTAAATTTATAAGACTAACATTTTGTTATATGTATTATTTATTTAACAACAAAATAATACCCACCTATCTATTGTGACAGATTTTTTAACAAATTGGATTAATGACCAGTTTATTTTAAGCTTTTTATTTTATTAAATTTATTAATGTTTATTACAAACCTGCGTAATTAGTAATAGACATTTTTCAATATGAACAAAATTAATTTACCATTATTATGCCTAGTTTACATAATTGAATAGAATGCTTGTAAATGGACGTGTTAATAACAAAAAAATATGTAAAAGAAAGAAGATAGGTAAAATATTACTTCAATAGTAATTATCAAGAGAATTTCAATATCCATAGAATCTGAGCAACCCTTGATTACCTACTCCGGTTTCATCACTGTTTTATAAATCTAAAAAAATATCTGTAGGATATTGCAAAAAATACATTGCGATTCCTAGCAAAGGAAATCTATATTTGAATTCGATTCGAAAACCATTTTTTTTTTTGAAAAAGAGATTAAAAATATACCAACATGGGTTATTTTTGCCAGACATCATATAAAAAATGCCGAAACGAAATCTAAAGTTAACCTAATTGTAGTGGCCTATTTGGTAGAGTAAGCCATAAATAAATTAATTAGTGAAACAGATGTAGCTAATTACATCGCGTCGATTACTCGATCTCTATAAGTTGGCGGTGCCTATAGTTAGGTAAAAGATAAATCAAACAATGCAATTGAACCCATGCGATTTAATCTAATGAAGTTAATTTAATATAGGTAAGTGCATCAATAAGGTCTTGTCACATAATTATAATGAGAAATACCTATAATAGAGTTTGCGTAGTTAGTTATTTTCAAGAGTTAAAAGTGTATAAACCAATAATAATTGGACAATAATTGGTATTATAGGTTAAAATGAAACAAAAAATTGAAAATGACGTATTGATTATATTTATTACTGAATCATTATCACTATTATTTTTAAGTTATAGAATTCAAATGTTCAATAATTAGATTTTTTAAAGAATAAAAAAATTGTAACTTAATCATAATTTTATTTTTAATCACCATCAATAAATTAATGCGTCAATGAGAGCCTTAGTACGTCGGTAGCTGCCATTAATTAAAGGCCCAATTTCCTATACAAAAATTAAATTATTAAGTCGAGGAAGTTATTCACTCGATTTATTACGTACTTTGTAGCCTCTAGCTAAATTACTCCAATTAACCTATATCAAAAGAAAACATTTTTGTCATTTAAGTCATTGAACATAATTTATGGGTTTTTTTTTATTTTATGATAAAATTCATGGAACAGTTAGCGATGGCATTTGGTTCTAGTTTGTATTTCACTATTGAGTCTCATTTTCTTCGACTATGTATAATTATTTATACATAGTCATAGCCACATATTATAGTCAAATCATAATGACATAGATATCTAACCATGTTCACAGATAGAAAATTAGGACATTCAAGTAAGTTGGGGAAGTAGTACTACTAATTACATAAATCTGCAGGAGTTATCCGGTCGTATCATTAATTCATTGCCTTGCATGACGTAGCATACAGGAAAATGCACATTATCAACAGTTATGTTATGTACTATTTAAAATGCGTTTATGTCTTCCTACTAGGTACCTACTAGTATCAAAAAAACTCTCGAATGATTTGAGCCTCGAGATTGCCACTTACACATTATGTTAGTGTAAAATGTTTCATTGAAATCCTTGCTTGTTCATTAGGCTATTTGCTAATAACTCACACTGAACATGAATAATTTTACCCTGTCAAAATAGTGCAAAATATGAGATAATAATAGGAATTGAAATTATTGTAATATGGACAGAGTACACACTACACAGTCTTTACCGAACCTAATTGAATCATTAATAATCTGGTGAATGAGTACTACCATGATCGTATCTAAGTAAAATATGAAAAATATCTTAAATACTAAATCTCTTAATTGTCCGTATTTATGCAAAATGGAACCACTCGACAAATTTCGTTTTTTGCTTTTATTGAAGAATACTCATCCAAAAGTGGTCTAAATTCTTATACAAACAAGAACCACATGATTTTTACGTTGGAAACAAGGTATACTAAAAGCAGAAAGGAACCACCAGCAACAACGAATAATACCATATTAAGCAAAACCGAACCACAGCACCACGGGGCTGCTTTGTTCCAACAAATAAACGATATTACTATCATGTCATTTTATACAAAACAGATCCACACCTACTTGGTACCATTATACATTACACATATTTCTATTAATAACAATTATTTTTAATACACAAAATGGAACCAGGTTTCTGTGGTATGGTTATGCGTAAAATAAATACATAATTTAATTGTAATTTTTTATTGCAAAATAAAACCACAAGCATTCGGTTCTATTATGCATAAATAAATATTGTAAAACATTCTGAAAACCATCATCGCTATATGGAACCAAATGCCTTGACTTGTTACAATGCTTCTCATCTTTAAACAACGTATTTCATTACTTAAGTGCAAAACTCCGATTTTTTAAGTAAAACGTCGAACATCTGTCAATATAGGAGACATTCAGCGAAGTAGTTCGAATACGCGACGGTGTTTTTTTCCTCCGCGAAGTAAGTTCTATTGTTTTTGTTAATTACATTTAAAATGTGAAAATGTTTAGTAATAAATAAATAAGCAAGCAATGGGTAAGAAAAGCATTGGAGACGAACACCGAAGATAATAATGAAGATACAACGGGTAAGTAGTTTTATTTAATGCATTTAAGTACTTATTGAATCTGAGATGCAGGTACGCTTTATCCACTTTTGATTCATTCCCGATTGTGGTGTGATTTTAAGAAGATAGTTAATTAAGTAAGTAAAAGAGGAATCCTCTGTGGATTTACGTATTTTAACGACAATGTCGTTGTTCACGAAGGCGCGGCGAGTCGAATTAAGAGTTATTTTGTTACGATTCATCTGTCATTGTGAGATGAAACTACTAAAGTCTAAACCCTGTTTTAAAAATAACTGTCGATGATCTAGGTACCTACCTACTATTTTGGTAAAATACGTTTAGATGTATTTCTGATGCCGCTGTAACAACAAATACTAAAAAACAGAATAAAAAAAGACGTGTGGCACTCGGGGACTGCCGCGGTAAAGCTATTGCATAGCATGCCTTCAAGCCACACCTCCGAGCCCGTCGGAGTGAGGTTTTTTCGTAACGGAATTTCTCGATTCGGTCCCCGCGCTCAAGGCCCGCGATAGAAGCTATGCAATAGCTTAATAAATATTTAAGAAGCTCCCATACAATAAGCCGTGATTTTTTTGGCGTTTTTATAGATAATGGTACGGAACTCTTCGTTGCGCGAGTCCGACTCGCACTTAGCCAGTTTTTTGTACATGGCGCATGTACATACAACATACTTAGTCGTCTAGTAGGGACACGGCTTTATAAGAACTAATAATATTTTGCTGTCGCCATATACCTACCTACGTATAAAAGCCACGCGGCTTTATTATTTTGATTAAAAGCTTTTTTCTTTTTATTACAGAAGATAACAAAGAACCTTATACGTCGCTGCCTCTGGAGAAGCTTTCTTCACCTTCTAGCGATATTCAGTCCATATTACATCTCATTCCACAAGATGCACAGTTTTTATAACGGTCTCATTAGTGATGATGCAATAGAAGACCACATAGATGGACTAGACACGGTGGATTTCGAAATCCAATTTGATGATAACGTCGAAACGTCCTATATAAGTATTATTTTATGTATTTTATTAATTAAAGCTTTAATTACGATATTATAAATACATAGTTTCATTTATATCATGAAATCCCTGGGATGTGGTTCCTTTTTGTATAAGAGAAAACCTATCAATTGATAAATGTTAAAAGGAACCACATGCACATTTTCTTAATTATCTAGAAAGTTTAAGAATATTCAGAGCAAATTTATATACACATACTTAAATAAGTAATTTATCGATGAATTTAAATAAAATAAATTTTAATTTTACTTCATCTAACAGAGCTGCAAATGTTTTTGTAAATCCTTTGATATCTCAGAAGTTCGTTTTTGCTGGGTGGCTCCTTTTTGCTTAAATACGGACAATTGCAGTATTGTATGTTCCGTAGACTATGGTCTCAATATTAAAAACATGGATGCAAGTCATGTTTTTAATATTGTGCATTAAAATCACAGATTAAAATATTATCTAGAACTTGACACATTACAATATTAGTAGTCCGGGATCTATCGCCCATTTTTGCAAGTGATCAAAAATTTTTATCCTTGTTACCTCTGTAAGCTACCACAATCGAGAGTTTCGTACATGAAATTATTGGGCATCCCATCAAAATAAAGCTACTCACGAAAAATTAGCTTGATAGTAATCACTTGCAAAAATGGGCGATGGATCCCGGACTATATTATCTGTTAAATATTAAAATGATGACTGTCTACCGACGATGACCACACTGAGAATGACTGTCTTCGTTGACATTTGACACTATAGAGCAGTGCTGACATTTGACAATGACAAATGACAGACGACATTTACTTTGAAAATTTGTTTGTTGTTATTGATTTTTTATTGATGTGGGGTCTGGGGAATGTTTTAAATTAAAAGTAAAATATACAATAAAATATTACATATTAAAATTGGAAATTACAGTTATATTCCCTTAATTCTACAAATTAGGATAAATTATGTGGAATCGTTTACACAACTCCTTGCCCTATTATTTACTATTTACACAACAAAACGGTATTGATATAACAATAACAAATTATGTTAAAATATGGACTGTGCAATTTGAAAAAGAGGGATTTATTTCTTGTTTAAAAGTGAGAATTTATTATATTGTTTAAATTTACAGTTTTAAAAAAAAATGTAACTAATTATGTGTCTGTGCATTTTCCAGGACAATAATTTTGCTTTAGAAATAGAAACTGATGAATTGTTTACAAATGGAATTAAAATGTTATCTCAACCTGAATATTTAAAATCTGTAGATGTTACATTTGATGGAGATCAAATGAAACTGGCATTATCAAGAAACTTCGGCTATCCAGTAAAAATTGTATTGAAGCTCAAACTGGGATCACATGATAAAGTAAGTTTGTCTTAAATATATCAGATATACAACTACATATTTTTTAGGAGCAGAAAACAAAATAATCTAAGTAACTACTATGAAAATTAAAAAGTTTATTCATCTGCAAAGAGATATACTAGGTACTTACTGATGTTTGTAAATTTTTAACTTTATCTACAATAGGATATTGGAATAACTGCTTCACTTCTTGATTGGTTAGTGTGATTTCTATATATTATTATGTAACGGTTAATTATGATTGCACTTTTACTATATTAATGAATTTTTCCCTAAATTGAATTGATGCAAAAGAATTTTCCCCAAAAGTTGTATGCCAGGATCAATTCGGCCAATTATTAATTTTGAATTCATTAATTTACAGTTTTTCAATATGGTGACTCAGCCGTTAATCAAAACTGTTCAGGATTTAAGAAACAGTGAAACCGAGTTACGGAACTTGTTAAAATGCAAAGATAAAGAGATTGAAGAATATAAAATGGAAGCTGGTGAAATTTGTTTAAGTAAGTTAAAGTAATCTTCATCAACAGCCCATTATAGTCAAGGTGGATAATTGTGAACAGGGGTAAATTATAAACACCACCATAAGTGGAGTTGTTTCCAATCACCCCTGTTCACAATTACCCACATTGACCTATGTTTCCAGTACTGGGCCTCTTAATTCTTATGAGGGTACTTGCTATAATCCAACCCTGTGTGGGTTGGCAAATGTCACATGTTGTTGAACTTTTAATTCTTCAGATTACCAGTTTCACACAATATTTTCCTTCAATCTGTTGTAAATTATAGGACTTCATTCATGAACCTTTCTAATAATTCTTATGAAAATATGTTAATTTTTTTTTAATTTGATGTAACAGTACAAATTGCTTCCAGTAAAGTTTAGCATTGATTGAAAAAATATCTTTAACATTATATTAAGTTCATATTAGTAAGTGAATTATTTTCTATTTTCAGGATACCTAAAAACAAAGCCATTTAATGATGTAGCACACATGGAGAACCACACTGCATTTGATATTAACTTTGGATCTTCTGATGTTTTAAATAATGTAATGAAAGAGACCACAAGCAGTTCTGAAGTTACTGTGTAAGTATATAATTTAGTCTTAACTGAATCCCTACTAATATTATAAATGCTAACTTAATTCAGTCTGTTTATCTCTTCTTTACGCCTGAACCTATTTGGATTAAATTTGATCAAAATGTTGTTACAAACATCTATAATATGGTTTGAAATCTGAAAAAGGACATTAGTCAGGTTTTATTCCAGAAATCTCACGGGAATCAACATAATAGTATTGCTTTCATTGACAGCAACTACAAGCAACCCAAATTTAAGTTTATTCGTGACAGGCCAAGCTGCCCTGTCTCTAATTGCATTGATTGTTTCAATCTAATAAGAGCGAGCGCGCACGAGCAACTTTGTCTCCGCAACTATTTTGTCTCTCCCATCAATTTGTATGGGGAGTTGCGTCGCTACGTGCGCGCACTTTCATACTAGCCCATGGGTGAAGAGACAAAATAGTTGCGGAGACAAAATAGTTGCGGAGACAAAGTTGCTCGTGCGCGCACTGTCTAATAGTACTTACATAATATGGGATGATTTTCTCACGCATGCTATGTCATTGTATCTCCTGTTAGGTTGGCATATAATTTCTTGAGGCACCTACTCTTTCAAGTTGCTTAAAGGATTGTTGGATCTAATGAAATGTAATTTGTTGCCCCTTCTTACCACTATCATGTAATCACACATAAAAATTTTGACTGCCTGTATTTAAAACATAAGTGCAAGTACTTGTGTTTTAAGTATATAGTATAGTAACTTTTAGTTTGTGTTTATGTTGATTTCAATACTACTGCAGAAACTATACATTATATGGAAATAATTTTGAAAACTTGACCTTTTTCCTGCAGAACTTTACATTACATAAAAACCTTGTGAAATGTTTGAATGTATACCCACCCTTATTTTATTTCAGGAAACAAGAGAAAATCGAACAGATCAATATTAAAACAGAGTCAGCTTCACAAGTTGTTAAAATGGAAATGCAAGTCGTTCCAGACGATGTTAAACCAAACATCATAAAAAGGGAATCAAATATAGCACCGAAAAAAAGAAAATTTACATAAAATATTTAGAGTTAAGTATTATGATGATATTATTTAAATGAATTATATATTTTGCTGATAGATTTGTTTGAAAGAATCTGTTGTTATTGTAGAATCGGACCAGGAACATAAGTGATCTTTTTTGTAGAACAGATTTCATTAAATATTTCACTGCCAGGAAATATTTATTTCTGTATATATTATTGTTTATATAGTAGTACAGTATTTAGTATAGACATTATCCATAAAATTATATTTCAATTTTATTTATAATTTAAACTGTAACTTACGTAGTTAAATATTTTAGAATATTTTCGTATAAGTGTGACGTAGATAGTAATATTTTATGTGTTTATGATGTGTATTGTAATTAATTATAGATGTAGAGGGTATCAGATTATGTATTTATAAAAAAAGTCAATTTATATGATTGTAATAAAAATTTATTTTACATAGAACTGCCCATTTGCTCTGGTGTTAAAATCGTATTAAACGGCCAATTCATTGGATTGTTTTGTAAGTTTTAATTCACTATTAACTATAATAAGTACAATACTTGTTGAAAAATATAAAAATAAAAGTTTGGGTGGATAATATGGAAGTATTGCAGGCCACTATTCGTAATCTACTTCTAGTGTTAAATCTAATCCATTCAAAGCCAGCAAAATAACCGGTGCTTGAAACTCAATATCACAACTTTTATTACCTACATATTTTTGATTATCAATTTCATCTTTATTTATCAATCAATCCAATCCAATGAAATTTCACTAAATATAACATTATTATTGAAGTGATTAAAGATGCATTCGTTTATCGATACAATAGATCTACCGTTAGAAATTTTAAAATAAATTATTTAAATTCGTAAAAGTGCTTTTCATTGTCTATCATAGTTCGTGAGCAATGAATAGGCTGAGTATTACATTTTATTGCCTGAAGCCACAGAAGGCCTATAAAATACATGTTTCTATTCTAGATTTAAGTCTAAGAAATTGCATAGATCTAGTAAAAGTTAACGATTGGTTTATTACTTCATCCTTTCTCAGCTCCAAATTAACATAACATAACAAATTATTTTGTATATCTCCAAAGGAGCTATAAATTTATAATTTTAAACAGTGATGTTCCCAAAACGTACAATCTTATTATCGACAAGATACGTGAATAAACTAGTTAAAAACTCTATTCGTATCTATTACATATTTCGAATTAAATAACGAAACACCACTGGTCTACTTCACCTTGGCGCATAATTATCAATACATGAATAAATCATTGAGTTACTATGTACTACGTACTACATAGTAACTCAATGGAATAAATATATATTTTTTATATTAAATATGTAGACGAAAGTCTGATTTAAACAAAAGCAAATAAAAATATATTAATCATTGTCTAAAAACTAAAGGAAATGTACAACACTAATCTTTACTACCCCATGGTGATATCTCCAGAGCCCGTACCAAGACGTCTTAAAGCAGTATTGTTTCCATTGTGAAAAAATGACAGCGGTATTTATAGATTGTCTAGCGCCATCACTTTCCCACACTAGAAATAATATTGCTTTAATACTTCATGGTAAAACCCCCCCCGTCCTTATAGATGATAACATAATTGACTAAACAATGACAGATTTTTATGTGAAGAATTATTTGCCATCACGTTTTATTTATCTTTACACACCATTTCCTATTTTTGTATCATTGATAGTGCAGTTGACAAACAGTCGGCTTAACACATTTAATACAATATGCATAAAGCGTGCATACAGTCTATAATTGTGGATATAATTCCTTAACAAGCTATTTCTACCTTAATATGAGTACTCTACTGAATAATACTATCTTCAACTAAAACGGTAGAAGTTGCTTGCTTCGAAATCAAACCATACACCCAATGAAACCATATCTTCTAAAACGGTTTAGACCACATTCGATTATACTGATAATGTATCTAAGCATATATAGCTAACAACAGGCTTAAAATAGCTTTTCCCAACCTTACCCAATCTACTCTTGAATTTCAACTAGCTCATGGTAGCCATTCACCTGTTTTTATACTATTCATTCGAATTTAAAGGCTACCATTCATTAGGTACCTGACCGAACCCTGTCTTATTTCTCACCGATTCCATATGTATTTTGCTATAATATTTAATAGAAACTTAATCTAACAGCTACACTTTGATACGTCTGTCTCAGATTCAGATGGCTTAATGACGTTGTCCCTTTCTTTCAGTTCGAAAGCATCCGCCTGAAAAAGAAATAAGAATCGAATTTACTTATCTATATCAATATGAATTAAGGACTAAGGTACTTCTCCAATTTATTTTTTTCATATACATCTATATCTATATATATTATAAAGGCGAAAGTTTGTAAGGATGTATGGATGTATGGATGTTTGTTACTCTTTCACGTAAAAACTACTGAACTGATTACAATGAAATTTAGCACACATATAGAGGGTAACTTGGATTAACACATAGGATAGTTTTTATCCCGGAAATCCCACGGGAACGGGAACTATGCGGGTTTTCCTTTGCAAACGCGGGCGAAGCCGCGGGCGGAAATCTAGTACTAAATATTTTCGTCAAGCGTCGATATTATTTTTAAATCAAATAAAAATTAAGTAGAAGTTATTTAATACGTAGCGTCGCAGTAGGGAAACATAACGTAAACAATGGATTGTTCTTAGTAGTATTTTGTCATTTGTGTGCAGGTAGAAGATATTATCTAGAAAACACTCTTTTATTAATGGTTACGCTATTACCTTTGAATCTCGATATTCCCTTATTCTCCTCGCTAGTGTAAGGAAAGCTTCCTCAATATTTATATTATTCTTGCAAGATACTTCAAAGAACGGCATATCAAAATCGTCAGCAATCTGTAAAATCAAATTAAAAAATTGAATGTTAATTGCAACATGTATTAAAAAGCTTTCAAATGCGAAATTGCTATTTCAGTGCGAAAATGTTCATGATTCATCGACATAATTATACGCTTTTACTGTGATTCATAGAAAACATCGTTAAATGGGACACACTGATGCATTGCAGCGAATTCATAAGAAACTTCTCGTTCATGTTGTTAACATCAATAAAAGCTTAACTAATTGTATAACTATCCATACAACATAACATAATTATTAGGTACGTTTTAAAATTAGCATAGACATAGTGCGAAACCAATTTTTATTCTTATCTTCAAATAACATTTTTTAATTAATAAAAATTGTAATTAAACTATTGTAATTTGAGCTTACCTTCTGTCCTCTTTCTTTTGGTACAGCTCTGTGGTTTTCGTGAACGTCACACTTATTTCCAACTAGAACTTTGATAACGTCTGGCGATGCATACTGAAAATGTTTTAAAAAGTGTATTTTATGAATTTATAAGAGAAACTCATTAACCGACTTCAAAAAAGGAGGAGGTTCTCAATTCGGCCGGTATATTTTTTTTTTTCAATTTGAATCGCTCCTCTCATAAAAATATTCACAATGTTGCCTGATAAAATTGCTATATTACTTGCCACAGGAGTAAGAATATTCGGTAATAATCGTTAATTCAGATGTATTATTTTACTAAAAATTACCACAGACATTAATTAATAAGGTCAATAAATACTTTAAAATTTACTGCTGTATTGTGACGCTTTGTATCAATCGTTTATAGTAGATACATAATATTATTCATATAAGAACTTACCTCTTGAATATTCCTTAGCCAATACGACAAATGGTTAAACGATTCCAAATTAGTGATATCATACATGAGTATAATGCCCATAGCCCCTCTGTAATAAGCAGTTGTGAGGGTCCTGAACCTCTCCTGTCCTGCGGTATCCCATATTTGAAGTTTTATTGGCACTCCGTCTAAATTGATAATTTTTTGTTTGAAGTCTATCCCTGTAATTAAATAACCAAGTTTATGAGTACTAATTCAACTTCACCAGAATTCAATTATGAAAACAATTTTGTCAATAAAACCAACTTTTATAGCTTTAATTATAAACGTTATTATAATATTATTAAACGTCTAGACCCATTCATAAAGTTTTACGTCCCTTTTATTAAATTAGTTTTGCACAAACGTTTTATTTCGGTATTATAAAGAGGAACACCGGTGTGGAAGATTTACATAATTATAATAACATAGGCATGCATACTTTAATGTCTAATTACTAGAAAGATTAACTAGAAATTAGTACCTGCATGTACTGTACGTACAGTTGTGGTCAAGCTGTACATATATGTACAGCGTGACTAAGTACTATTTTTTCTTACTTTTGTAATTTATTTTGAGTTTTATTTTAAACAAAATGGTTAAATAATATAAGATATTAACAATTTTTCTTTTTATTTATGAACGTTTCAAATTAAGTTTGAATTGTCATCGTTTTGTTCAATGAAGTATAAGTACCTATTATTACTTAGTACTTTTTTATAGATAAGTCACAAAATATGGCACTAAAAATACTGGATGAAGTTCATTAATGAAATGCAGCCAATTAATATTATGTGTTGCCGTAAATTACTTGTATATATGGTAATAATACATCAATACTTATACTCGATAAATCAAAATTAAACAGTCGTAAATGGCATTGTTCTTCGTTCTATAGCTTATTGTTCTTGCAATATCCGCCTTCATAATATCCTTACTTCTTCATATTACAAAGAGGTTCTAAACAGCATCACCACAGTCACAAAGGCCAATAAAATATAAGAAGTAAAAGTTTACTCACCTATTGTGGATATGTAAATATCGTAATATCTTTCGTCACAATATCTATGCACAATACACGTTTTTCCTACATTCGAGTCGCCTAAAACTAGCAATTTATAAGTAGCTGAAAAATCTAAAGCCATATTTTTTGTTTACTTCGTTCCGAGAAGGCGGGTGGCAGCCCAAAACATCGGCTGAACTGTCAAAAGTGAGAAAAATCGATGAAGGTAAGAGCGCATGTGCGGGATGCGGGTAGTGGGTACACCCCTGTCTAACGAGAAACTTGTTGCAAGGCAGGGTCACATATCAAAGACAAATCCACAGCTGACGCGAACGGGATTGATAATAAACTCGGATTTGCTCAAAGATAAATAACATATTAGGTACGGCTTTAGATATTTAACGTAGGTTGAAGCATTTTGTATTGAATTTAATATAATATAGTTATGTAGGAAAATTGTAATATTTTAAGCATCAAATGCAAACGAAATTCCACAGCCAGGCCAGATTAGGTATCCAAGTCATAAAGTCTCTTCCGAGTGCTGTGGGTGTTGTAGTTACATTAACAGTTCCATTTATTTCACTTAAATCCCTTGCATATCTTAGCGATTCATCTCGCTAAACCCTGTAGTATGTAAATGCCTTATGTTTGTATTAATGCGGCTTGCTGGAACTGTAGATCGGCTATCAACCTCTTTGTTTACCTCTGTTTGGGCTTTTTCTATTTTTCATCATATATCCGAGCGTGGCTCAAGGGCGACATTAAATAGCGAGCTTTTATTGAAATTTATGAACTGTTAAGATAAAGCGAATTCATGTAGAATTATTGTAAAATTTAAATATAATCTTGCCACATTGAATTAATATATAGCAGTGGTATTTCCTGTAACTTAAAACCATGTAATTAATAATCGTGTATTAAGTAAACATAATGCTGTCTGTTTGGAGAGTGCGGGTGAACAAAAGGTTACGGCAGGTACAAAGGCGGTAGAAAGGTTTCCTTCATTTAGTAAATAATAAATTGGAGACATCCCAGTGCGATCCTGGCGCACGTAACTCAACTACGTGAGGCGTTTGCCCGACGCACGTTCCGGGTCGCACGGTAGCCGCTAAGTCACCATACATTACATTCTCACAGAGCGGCTTCTACAGCTTCATTTGTCAAAGAACCGCAAACCAGAACGCCGCAGTCACTGCCACCGCATGATGTATTGTAAATAGCTGCAATTTTGACACCGACGTTATGTTTGCCATTCATAGCGAGTTATGCTTTGCCTACTGGTTTCATTTCATATAACTTAACTACTCGAAATGAATGTATATTTGTTATACAGCTCACAGCAGGTGGATTCATTTAGAATAATTTCTTGACACACAATAATTCCTTAATTGGATTATTGGCATTCGCTGTCATGTTTAAATAAAAGCTATTCTCAATAGATCGATAATTTCTTGTTTGAAGTTTATCCCTGTAATTTCTTCTTAGTAATTCCTCGAAATTTTTCATGGCACCATTATGTCTAAAATTTATTCATTCACCTATCACCTACTTGTCTCTAACTGCTGGGCTAGGAATGACTGCGCATCTTTTCGGACATTTCTTTGCCGTCATCGGCCTCTTTAATATCATTTAAACTATCACTTTCGGTCGTCGAGTGCTCTATTGTTTGCGATATGATCTTTTTTCGCTTAATGAGTCCGCAGTTCCGGTTGATCGTTATTCGTTACCCAATAGTGACGCACTTGTGGGAACTTCCAGTTAAGCAACCGACTCCGGTTTGTGGGCGAACACTGCAATAGATACTTTCTTCACTAATACCTCATTAATCGAATTTCATAACTGCTTGCATATTTTAAACAGTGCTACAGCAAACGCAATGAAGTTTATTAAAATGTTGATGCATAAAGTGCAATAAAAATACTCTATAGCTGGATGCGGAATATCGTGAGTTAAGGTGGCAATTTATTCTCGAGTTAAGTAAAGAGCAATCCATTTTCATTATGGTGCATCTATTTTTATTTCGTAGCGTAGTTTGAGAGGCTCGGAGGTCCGTGAAGCTGAGGTCAGATCGGGTTCGAGCGGCGGGTTCCGGGAATGTGTGTGACACGAGCATGTATTGTTCGCAAATTGCTTCGCGCAAGGTCTCTTGTAAATGTCAGTTTCGTCGGCGCCGGCGCCGGCTTGTCGTCCACCTCTTAATAGCAATGTTTTCGCGTAAACGGTTGCTCTAAATCCGGCTGCAATACTTTTATTACCACCTGCACTGTTTTATAGATTCACGTTAATTAACATGTATAATTTAATTTAATTAAAAAAACATCCGGCATTGACATGTAATTTAAACAGATTTTGCTCCTTGAAAACCAAAACCTTTCTACAATTTCTTAATTAGTAATTAAACTTTAAACATTTATTTATTTGTATATATATTTTAAAAAACATTCTACGGTACGGTTCTTCTGAGTTACGGAAAAATTAGGAAGTCAAAATGCTTTCGTCACTGTCTTGTACCCCTTTTTGAACGCCGGTTCCATTTTTTTTATCAACAATATACAAAATATTACCACTATTAAACCTAAGGTATGTCTAATAAAAAAAGTACGTCAGTTTTTATTTCTAGGAATTTTAAAATTCCATTTATTTTAAAATTAGAAAGCTTAAACATTATTTGATGAGTCCATATTCGACAAGAGCTGGTAGTCTGGTACCTACGTCGTTCCTACTAAATGCCAATAAAGATAACCATAACTGAGGTACCCTATGATCAAAGGGGTCATTCTTTATCGAAGGTTCTTTGGTTGATGCTTTAGTATTTTAAGCAAAATATTGATTGTGATTCCTTAAAGTCATTAAATCATTTAAATTAATATCAATTTAAGTTATTTAAGTAAGAAGGGAGTATACAAAAAGGAATAGTTAAGGGTTCCTTAATCTGGTGGTACATAATATGTTAGTTATCATAACTTATTTTATAAATTAGTATTAAGTACTAACCTAGATATGAAATATAATACATATCTAATATAATAATAAAAAAAAATTTCTTCGCGTTTTACAACCACAACCTACCGACGAACATCGTAAAATTATATCGAGTAATTTATAGGTAACGAGACTATTATTCGCACACGCTAATTTATTGTATTCCAGACAAGGTAATAAAACCACTAGTTTTATGTTCACGAATATATTTTCGAATCATGATCCTGTAAAGGTGATGAAATGTCGACATCATGTTGACAATAAGAATAAAAAAAATGAATGATTCTGACGTGATTGCGATAGCCCGACGAAATGGATATTAGTGTTGGCTAATTTAAAACACTTAAGCTTTCATTACACAACCATTTCTTAAGATAAACATATTACCCGATAGGAGTGACGTAATAAAACAAACACGGTCACTATGGATTCATTAATAACCATAAATCTCTGTAGATTCGCAATATGGAGACAAATGATTGTCGCAATACTTAACGTAATACTACCTAATAATTAGTAAACTCACGATCTATCCTACTTTCCAAGTGTCTTCCGATCAGTATTATCGATCATTCTCCGATATCGATCTTTGCGATTAATCGCTTCGATATACACTAAATACAATTTATAAGGAACGGTTCCTCATAGTCTCATTATACAATACCGTACAAGCCTTAACTACACCACATTTTTTTACTTTTTATATAAGAAGCATAAAAGGTTAATAACTTTAAGCTTTAAGCATGTAGTCTGCAATATTTCGGCATGCATCGTTATATAGTTCATTATTATTTTATGAGCAATTAAAAACGAAATTTTTATCAAGTGGACATTGTGATATCTGAATAAAATGACTTGTATGACACAATGACGGACTCGTATTCAGGCTAGCCTAAATTCCACAGCTGTCTGACAATCACCGGCCCTCTTTGAGGAAGCGCGTGTAATCAGTATATTTGCTCGCAAATTGAAAAGTGTGTCACTAAGTATCGCGCCGGTTATATCATCAACATTCGGGCCAATGTCCCGCCACCGATCCGCCTGGAGATCCGCTACGTGCAAATATCAAGTGTTAAATTCCTAAGTACATTTCACTCTTCACTGGATTACGCGTGTTTGTACAACTCACCATATTGAGGAGTGAAATCTTTGTTTGCCAATTCGATGTAGAATGACTTTGACAAATTTGTCGTGTGTTGTGGGAGGCAGAGATTCTCACCCATGTATATTTGCAACAGTAGGTAGTTGGTCATCTTATAAGTCTGAATTAACTTAATCATAAATATGCCGCTTATAGACAAAAATTGTTTTTTTAAACGCCGAATGCCGATTCAGTCGACTTTCCTCGTCGTTTCGGGTTTCCCTTATTACATACAAATATTTGGTTCAATGTTAAACATAGGTAATAAATTTAAAATTACAATCAGATATGTTTGCAGAACAAATATTTCGAGCATGCGGGTCACCTGAATTCGCAATAGAGGTCAGTTGGATAATCCCCGTGACAAAATGTTCAACAGTAAACTATCGCAAGGTAATTGGGGCGCATCGCAATTACGATCTTAACTGGCTCATAAACAATCCCATCTTTTATTTGTTTACCCGTCTGGCGCAGAATTAAAGTGATCATTTGGTCTAGTTATTGTTTTAACGGATGATGTAACCGGCTAGACCAGGTTCGTGATAGATTGCAATCGTAGTTTCGGCACGATCCCTAATAATTTATTATGCCCTTGAAGTTATGAACTTTAAATAGAATTCAAGATCTTGATCATTTACATGGTAACGATATTTTGTTTATAACGATACAACCCATTATAATATTCATAAGAACATGCGGTTTGTTTTGGTTATTTTCTTGACTTGACTTTACAAATAGGACAGCATAAAATATCATTAGGTCTGTATGGTATTTCGTTAAAAGTAACAATACTTTATTACATTCCTACAAATGTTTATCGCAAATGTAAATAAGTCTTAAAAGGTATGAAAAAGATTGAATTGAAAAGAAGCATCCGTGGGCGTGCATATTGTAAAACCAACAATCTGAACAAACCATTCAAGTGCAGAAATTATACGCGCAGGATAATATGTTAGTGTTTACTCAAGTGAAATATTCCTTAATGCTTTCGACACACAGAATGCAAATATAATGCTAATCTTGTGCGTAGGCGGTAAACTAAGAAACTATTTCGAACACGGCTGATCGAGAATCGCTTACCGGATTTACGTTGTAGTTTACACACTGTGAAATCTAGCCTTTTGTTTTGTAAGAATGCAGAGATAAGCCGTATATTTTTTACTGCATCTTACTGATCTTAATAGAACAAAATTACATATGCATAATGTTTTATTGTCTTAATATTTTACGTTTTAGCTTGAGCTGTATAACGCGCTATCAGATCATAGCGTGCGTTGGTAGCCTTTATGACGAAGACCTTATTCCTATGGTCATATTATTTCTCGAGGTACAAGGGCTCGCAGGACGATATTATGCTAATATGCCATTCAAGTGGAAGGCAGGCGCGCAAGCACTTGTCTTGTTGGCGCCCCGTACAACCTACATAACTCATTGTTCGCGAGACTACATTATTGTGATTTTGACGATAAATTGTTTACTATAATATAGTAATTTTTGTTTATACGATTATACCACTGCTACTGCCCTTACGAAAGAACATACTTTTTGGTTTGTTTCGTATCTCTTGGATATACCATTAAAGTTTCATTTTAAATATCTAATCTGAAATTATCAACCCCACCCAGCACTTAATAAATGACATAAAATCACAAATCCACTGTTAAACAAGACTATTCAGGTCGTATGATAACAATAAATTTACGAAACTATAAAATTTATGTTGCCAAAAATATTTTCCAAACGTTATACAATCATACTTTCGTAACGCGGAGGTTTATTTTCAAGATCGATTTCAAAGACGATAAATAAATTTTATGACAGTAATTTATATCGGAGCCTCTGGACGTATTCAATCGGCGAGACCAACACGAGATTATTTTGATAGTATCACGATAGTGACGATGGTTCATTCATAACCGCCGTCGTGGTGATTAGGTGTGTTTACCGAACAATGGTTTATTGTGCAATTATATTATTATCTTATTATTATCTGTTGCTTTTCATCTCGATCGACTTCAAGTGTCTGTACTCCGTACCCACAGTTACTTCCTCAAACATTTAGCGTCTGACGGATACATTGAGGCAATCATAACAAGTGACTTTTGACATTGTTTAATCAAAAGCACCGTGCGATGCCTAACAATGACATGATGTTGGTATTTGTTCTCTTATGTCATCAAAATCATCAATTGGTACAACAACGGTCTACCAAAGTTGTGTAAGCGCATCCGTTTAGTTCAATGACATTGAGGTCGTTATATCGCATACCGTTGGATGGTAATTTTCTTTTATATGCATTAGAATAAATCATACTATGAGCATCATCACAGCTAATTATTCCATATGAATTTATGGCTTTGTGGCTGCTTGAATTTGAATTATTTTCGTATTGGAGAACTAAAAGCAGTCTTGATGTTTTTACTATCATCCTCGATCTATTTACAATCAGAGAAAAAACTGCAGCTGAAAAGATCATTGTAGCAGTTAATATTATTTTATCACTTTCTACATGACATGAGTTATTAAAACAATTACCTAATTTACGTGGATTTCAGATATTACTCTACTATAATAAAATGTTCAGACTTGAGATATTCCATTAAATCAAAATCTGCTCTAACACACCCCTTTTAATATTCTATTGATATATTATTTCAAGGATAGCAACATATCCATATTATTTTTAGATATACAACATAACATGGCTCCTAACAACTTATGTTTCAATCACGCAATGTCCCTTTAACATATAGGTAACTATAATAATATGTACCTAGTTCCTAATTATAAGATGATTTTTCTCTCAAAAATTGCATTTGTACCTCATTCATATGGGATTTTTATGTCTATTTTATTAGTACTTCTATTGTATCTAAATCGGGCTCAGTTAGATATTTTGCAAAGGTTCAATTTTAAAGTCCTCATTTAATCATATATATTTAATTGCGAGAATTAGAACGTTAAAAAATTTTGACGAATATTTTATTTAGCATAATCACTTTCATTGCTTGCCCCGATAAAATATATAGCCTTCAACAAGCAACTACATTAATAAATATTATGTTGTAATCACTCGCGCATAAATCTATACTAGCTAAAGCCTCCGTGCATAAATCAATTTTGTTTTTTTTTTCGTCCTATGAAGCTGCAGAGTATTTCGTGATATCAACACCGTAACTTATGCAACTGGTATGATTTTGACTGGTTTATAGAACCAGATAATATTATGATATATGAGTTAGCAAACAGTGCTCGTGACGTGGTCTACTCATTGGGTTAAATGGCTAATGGGCACTAATGGATATAATCAAAGGAGAGGATCGCATGCCGACTACCACAGTCCACACCAGAGAAAGTGATTTCGCGTATGTTAAAGCTTAGTCCACGCATATTTTTCGTCTTATCGCAATAAATTAAGGTAATTTACATTATGAAAGCGAATTGATAAGTTGTGTGACATGCGAATGCACTTTTGTTGCCCGCTTTCAATTCCTTTTACACCTTGGCCACGGACACCGGCGGCGCGACCGACGGCGCGACGGGCGGCGCGACAATTCGCGCGGCGCGGTAAGCATGCCACGGGCAGTTGCGTTCGCCGCCGCGACTAGTGTAGTCGAGGAGACGAGATGGCTTTATCAAAGTTAGCTCGACGTTGTTTGGAGTAGCAGCTTTTTTGCTCAAGATTTAATGTTTGGAAGATATAGTGGAGTACACGAATTAAATAGAAATGGAATTCTCCGTCTGTAACAACAGACGGAGAATTCCACCAAAAATATGAAAAATATAGGCATGATGAAAAATTATGTTGCGGGTGGCTAGACTTCCAAATAGCTGGTCTAGCTAGAATTTCTGCAATAAAAGCTTCCGTCTCCATTTTCGCGAAAAAAAAAACAAACTATTTTAAATTAAGTTCGCTCCGGGAGTAGTCGCCGCGTCTGCCGCTCGACTCCGTGGCCTGCGCCGTAATAACTCATACATTTGTTTCGATCGCTAGTCGTGCCGCGCGATTCGCTCGGGGAAATTCGCCGGTCGTCTCGCTGGTCGCCGCTGCGCGTGGCATGCCCAGTACATTTCCATACATTTGATTCATTCGCAAGACGCGCCGCCAGTCGCGCCGCGCGAATTTTCGCTATAGCGAATTGTCCGTGGCCAGCACGTTAGTCATTTTCAATAGCGTTGCATTATAGGTAATATTAATATCTAAATTCACGATTTTTAACGAAGTCAAACTTATACAGGGTGTCCCGCTTTCGGTATACTAAGCGCGAAGGGACTTGTAGTTTTGCATACACTGATCACATAAAAAATACTTAAATAACAAAATTACGCGAAAAATTTTTTGCAAAATTTTTCCTTAAAATCCATATATGTATTCGTCTCTAGCTTCGCGCAGCCGGCATATATACCGTTTCGCTAATGTGAGTATTTTGTCTATGAAAACATAATCTTTAACGATAGCTCACATGCGGGTGGCAAAGTTGGGCGGTTTGCTTGTTGGGGGTGTACACATGGAATTTTAAGAATTCCTCTATTTAAAAAAAAATGCGTCTGGAATTTTATAATTATTTTTTACGTACTCAGCGTATGCAAAACTACAAGTCCCTTTGCGCTTAGCAGTGGCGTGCATTCCATAAAGACATAAAGACACTGCCTACCCTACCATTTACCAAACTCTGATCAATATTTAATATCATAAATGAAATTCACAGCGTCATTAAATTTTATTAATTGCGCAATGTAGTTATGAAATAAAAATATATTTCAAATATATTTTAGATCCATCTATCGGTATTTTGGTAGCATTATTATCTAATTTCTATAACACCGGCTCGGCTCAAGTCACTATTCATGCGCTGCACTAGCGCCGCCACAGGACCCAGTACATCACGGGACGGCAAAGACACAAACTATCCGTGTCTAAGTTTTTATATGTGTGCTCTGCGTGTCTACGCATATTTTATATGTGTGCGTGCCTATAAACACGGCACACTGATGTAATAAAACCACGCACACAAACACACAAGGTAGGCAGTGTCTTTTTACGAAGATATACGAATTAGGTACGAACCGAATTCGGAACTACATCGAAAGTCGAAACTGAAGTTGAATATGCGACCAATTTAAGAAGTGTGATAATGTATACAATTTTGTAGCGGTAAAGACCATCTGCAAATAGTATCATTATTCGTTTGTTTTGTTTTGGAAATAACAAACGTTTACTTTGAGGTTAAATTTGTTTTTTGAGAAAATTAATAATGTTTACTACGACAATTTGCAAGTGAAGTGTTTTGAGAGTAACTAAAAAGATTATGTATATCATCAGTGTATTTTGTAAGATAATAAGGCATACCTAATTTAACGAAAAATTCTTATTTTTGTTTTATGAATAAACTTTTAACAAACAGAGAGTGATAGGAAAAAGGCCGATCTATAAATGGATCTATACCGGAATTTGTAATACACAAAGGTAAAGTTAATCATTAATTACATACCTAATATAGAATACTAGTTAGGATATCATACCTACTTTGACAATTATTTTATAGATAATATGACCTATGTTCGTGATATGTTTTCCATTATTTAATGTGGTAATTATAAAAAATGGAAATACTATGTATCTCCAATCAAATATCAGTACTGCAATATGAAATATTAGTTTTTATGACTTATTATCATTGCAATATTTCTGCCTACCCTGTCCAAAAACTCTGTGCACGCCCCTGGCGCTTAGTATACCAAAAGTGGGACACCCTGTATATTTTATCCAATTAGCAATTGTATTACCTGAACTCTTATAATATTCTAATACAATATACGAAATAAGTGATTAAATCATTAGTAGATATTGTGTTACGTAATTATTATTTTTTGTAAATATTTTTGTGCCAAACACATTTAGATATATTGCCTTAATATTAAAAATAGCACCAAATAGAGAATTTAACGTTTCGCAAATAAAGTATTATACCATACTTATACATTTTAAATTAGAAGCATACTTCATATCTTTTTTAAATTAAAAATTTAATTTTAAATCTAGTGATGATCGATGCTGCGTTCAACATACATATTTAAAAAAGTTGAAACTTTTCTAATTATTGTATATCTACTTTCAATCATTTATGTAAATAAATTATTGTTATATCAGTGGTTATATGAATGCTTTTAATACAGAATTAATTATCCATCGTCATAAAAACTAAAATTTCTTATTAAATGCCGGGATATTTCTTAACTATGTATATCTTTGGCCCTCCTCCTCAACGTCACCTAATTTATATTGTAGGTAATACTATAAAGCGATATAATATTGTCCTAGGAAGGTACTTACTAAACAGAGAGACAAAAAGCTTCTCATTTACAATTAGAAGTAACTCAATACCAATAACAGTGCCCGAAAGTGTACGTATAAAAATATAAATTAAATCTGCACTATTCCAATTACTATCACTATTAAAGCGATCTCTGAGTTACGTAACGGACGGGTCACATTTCGTGATCCATGTCTCTGGAATATAATTTCGGTAATTAGACAATATTAACATTTTGTGTGAGGTAACAGTCGTGTGGTTGATCTGATTAGCGCATGCGCAATGATTTCTACGTGTCAACGTATTGTGAAAAGGTAGGAGCTGTTTTGGGAATCCCTCGTCAATTAATACCTCCAAAATTTTTGTGATTATTTTATTGTTATATGAATCTTTTTTTGTTTCACATTCATTGATTAGTATTCGTAAGTGCTATGTAAATAAGTAGCTTTCAGTCAAAATTACCCCATACACCAAAAAAGCTCTCGATGACAATATAGTCCCTACATACGTAATACAAATAAAAAAGATTTTAGAAAAGACACAACCATTTTAGATTTCCTCCTTTATTTTTTACATTAACCTAGTCACGACACACGCAGCAAAACACTTTATACCCATAATTTAGTTAAAACGTTTCCGCAATATATCCAATCAATCTTCTTATACATTTAAAAGTTACACCACATGTTTATGAAAACTTTTATATTACACAATACATTGTTTTCTTTGTTCCACTAAAGGTCTTTTAAATGGCATGAAGTTATTAAATTGTGACCTTCACTGTTTGATGTTAGCACGATTAAAACTTTTCAATTCACCTTAGCAATTTTGTTAGCCATTCATTAACGACCTTGCTGGCCTTAAGAAAGTTAATATCGATTGATTGACTAATACACGATAATTTGATTTAACATTGAGTTATCAATTCGGCGAAGCTTAATTAAATATTGTGTTGATAACAAAACTATTTGCCATGTACTTGCAAAATGTATTAACTATGATAACTTCGTTTATAGGCCTTAGCAACAAAGCGGTATGAATACGTTAATTAAAGAAGTTCTCAAAGAATATTATCTATTATAGCGTTGACATATTGATGCATTCAGTATTATGAGTGCATGCTAAAGAAACATATCCCTAAACACCACTTCCTGTGTATGTATATAAGTATAAAACTATAGGTATTATTGTGGCTTCATAAGGGTGGCATATTGTGGTTTCCTGCCCGTCACTTGCAGTAGTGCGACGAATGTACTTGTGCAGAGAAACGGAGGGGAACTGGCGGGGGTCGGGCGACGCGGGCCGCGTAAAGCAAACACGCTTAGTTTGCTTTACCTAGCGCGAAAGGATGACGCAGTCGTATTTTTTGTGTAATAATTTTATTATACATAGGTACTTACATATTCTATTATGGCGCGCACAAACTGTTCGGTTTACGGATGTAAATCTACATTGAAATCCCAGAAGGAAACAATATTTCAGAAAGATTGTATTAATTGTATCTGTTGAATTAAAATCAAAGCTATGTATATATGTTGTCCTCATTATTTTCTAATCAGATTGTACATCCCAATGCGAATGCATTACTTAGTTAAATGTTATACCTTATATACAATTAAGAACATCCAAAAATAAAGTGTCCACGTAAATAATATTTAGCAGTGCAATATCTGTAATTATATATTTATGAACAAATAATTACATCAGATTTAATAATCGCAATTATTTTGAATGTACATAATATGAATAAAGATTTCATCATAATATTAATAATCACAATTGTTTTATTTCCCATTTGTTGCAACCCTAGCGTATTTTCGTGTGGCAGCGTAAGTACCTACGCTGGCGGCGGCATCGCGCGACATCAAAGGCGATTCCTTACTGTAGGAAATAATGGTAATACTGTGGCGATTCTGTTATTCAACACTACGTTAATGCCGACAACTTCAGACCTTAATACGAGCAGGCGTGGTTTACACATGTCAGTGCACAAACATTCGTAACATGGATATGATATAAGCATTTGGCTAATACATAATATTTACGGCATTAAGGTGATGTGAGATCGTTCAGCGTTAGCGATCATACAGTATCTGTCAAAACGTTTTGACAGGCTTCCGATTGCCAAACTGACAGAACTGTGAGTGCCGAAAATGCCACTCATTAACTGCATCCGACAGTACATTACCTGCCTGACTTTCGTTTGTTATACAAGACATTATTTGCATAATATTGTATATTGATATTAAGTAATCTATGAATAGATATAGCCGATATTTTAATCTCGTTCAAGTTATGCACGATGTTAATGAGGTTTTACGTCTTCATAACGGTACTAATGTTTCTTTTTATCCTGAGAATACATCTTATTTTTTACATCTAGACCATTATTTAATTAAGATTATAACTTATTATAAAATTTTAAAACACTCTACTTAAGCAGTACTTAAAAACATCTTCAATCTATTTCGCTCACCTAAATATTATGTATAAGTAATGTATTCTTAGTATACTTAGTACTATACCTATTATCTGGTATTGATATTATTAATTTTTTCTATTTGTACGAGTTAGGTACCTACCTTACAGCTAATTAATGTTTACAAATATGAACGCTAATTAAAAGGTGGTGTACCTTTAATAAAAATTTAAAATTATTTATAAGAAATGAATTTTGTTATTCTGCAGTTATTATGAACAACCCCTTGACGGACCACCTCTATATAACCACAGCAATATGTACATTGCAAAATATTTCATGTCATGTCATTGCAATTGTACATGGCTCGTCTGTCACGATATCTTATTACTTAACCCATGTCTTTATAAGACGTATCGCTGCTTCAAAGATAATAACAATATCATGTTTTGCTTTCAAAAATTCACTTAATATATTTTGCATTCTTTTAATTTAAGCAAACATTACAAAAACCTTCCAACTTCCAAGTATTCAAAGAATGAGTGAAGACCACTAAATTATTTAATTCAGTACAGCCTTCTAAAAGAATGTAGCTTCCCACACAATTACTTACCCTACCTTACTTCTTTTTATCGCTATACAAAACCCACAAATGCTCTCGAGTCCTTTTTTTCTACAATTAAAGCTCAAAGCAGTTAATACTAGTGCACAATGAGCACAGGCGTGACAAGATAACATCTAGGGAACTCTGTGAAGCTTAAATTAAATAAATATCACATTGAAAACGCTCCGTATAGCCTTAAGGACGGTATTAAGCATAATTACGAAAACATTCAAGTTTCACTCGGCGGTGTAAGAAAATTCTTGTACAAAAAGACCTTTTGATGTGTGAATGCATTGAAACAGCGCGGCTTTGATAAATTGCGTGGCGTGCGTAATTTTGCACCTATTTGCGATACTCAATGCTCGCAATACTATAATGAGATGTTTTCCCGAGGCGGTTTGATCGACATTCGCTGGAATTGCTTTGAATCCCTTGTGGTTATTTACTGTGAAGTTTATTTATAGATTGCGCACTATTCATGTTACGACTCTATATTTACCATGCTCGTTTTATGTGTCGCTTTGCACTTAATGCAGAAATACTTAATCAATATTATTAACGCTTTATGTTATTGTGACGTTTAATTAATAGTCGTACATAAATATTTAACGTTTTTACCTTTTATATTGACGTGAGATATCTTGTTTTGAAAGTTAATTGATTAAAATTTATTACAGTCCATCTGAATACAAATTTATCAATTCACGGTAGTTAAGTAAATCATGAAAGTGTTTACTGGAATAAATAAACCGAGTAAATACTTTACCGTGTAAATAGATGTTTTAATCAGTAGAGATAAATAGTATAATTTTTGTGGTTGATACTTAATACTTATAAAGGTCAAATTGTCTGAAAATAATTAAAATCTCAGTAGGACAGGACTTAATGGAATTGTTGGTAAATTCTTATGGGGAAAAACTTGTCGTAGTTACATATTTCATTACAATAAAATTAGCAAAAAATAATTATTTACTTTTTCTTGATTATATCTGTTACGTGTTTCACCGCCTCGGCAGATACTCGACGGGATGGTTCCGAGATGTTATCTCTTTATCAGATAAATGTATTGCGAAATATGATTAACGTTATATAATTTGCATAATGTTGGTGTCACAAATAATATAGAAAATAATTAAATATGAATATTACATGAATGCAAAATATCCTAGAAATATTAATTGTAGGTACATAAAATAATAGACACGAATTATATAACGTACTACCTACCTATAGGCGAATTTATTATAAATTTTTGATGAAACAAGAAGAAATCTTTACCTAAATATAAAACCTGTAATTGAAAATCACATAAAAACAATAATAAAAATAAAATTAACAAACAACAACGTGTTCATACGTTCAACGTGTAGTAATTTTCATAAAATGAGATAAAAGTATCATAAACATAGTAGGTACCACAAAAAAAATACTAGATAAAAAGAGGAACGATAAGATTGTATAGCTATTTATGGGCACAGTTGGCCCTTGTATTGTAGTACGAGGGCGACTTTGATAAGATCTAGCACTGCATCTTAATTGCGTAAGCAATCCACGACATCGCATTCGGATCGTCTCTCGTCGCTTTAATGGTCTCACTACACACTATACACGTCCCGTTCATGACTTTTGTATTGCAATTACATCTCCCATATCTTGAAATATTACCATTGCTATGTGTATTTATCAAATTGATAAGAAATTACATTAAACTTTCATCACGCGTGTTAATACAACAACCGAGATACGATACGGTTTATTGTGTCTCATAGCGGCGTGTTTTATTGTGTAAATTTTACTTTATTTAATACTATAGGCCTCAGTTCAGTTGAGTCAATGTTGGTCAATGGTCATGTTAAAGCCTTAAATATAAATAAAGTACGGCGAGCGTAGCAAACGTGCTCAGACGTAAGCCGAATGGATTAAGCAGTGCGAACCCTGAGCAAACACAAACAATAAAGCTGTTATCGGTTATTGGTTAATATAACAAATCTATCCATCAATGCTTTCACTTATTCATTGTTGTCACCGCGGACATGCGTTTGAACACTTTCGCCTACAAACACGGCAATTTGCTGTTTAAATTTTGCTATAACTGCGCACTTGTGAAATACCATTTCTCGAATAGATTGCATCATCATAGATATATTTGTTCAATATTTCTATTTTATTTTGCTATGTTAGAACGGATATGGCGAGAATGTTGCAAATCCGGTCCTTGTCAGGCTAATAGACTATCAGGATTCAGGACACGTTACCTGATATCAGCTATAGACGCTTATCAAGGCTTGATCAATAGCCTAATCTATTATGATAACCAAGTTACTTCATTGATATTTTTTACCTCATTATTTATAAATCTGTCGATTAAAAGCAATAAAGAAGCGAACATACCAGCAATTTAAACACATATGACACTTTTTATACAACACTGATTACAATCGCATTCATTTATTTGAAACAAGGTTTTTGAATGGAGGTACTATTATGAGGTCTGTCCGATAAGTTATTTTTTATTGATATGAACCTTTAGTTTCTGTGATCTGTGAATATGAACAACCAGGGCATTTCTATTTTATAAGATGGCTACGGCTAATTTGTGACGATAAACGAACGAAAAAATTACACGTATACAAATAATTTACTAAGGGTTTTGTTCAATTATTTTTAACAATATCTTTGAACCTACATACTAACCAATTCTTAAGTAATTAGATAAATTAACGTTATAGAGATATTTTCAATTAGATAATTTCTACTGTGGATATAATCTTATACATATAATTAAACTCGTAAACATAATAACACCATTCATTGGCCTCATTGTCTGCACTATATGAACTCACAAAAGAAAGCACATCTTAAGATCAGCATAGCTGAATTGCCCCTTTTCTCACAGTTCCTTTCTTGTCCTGAACTATAATGAGATTACAGTGTTTCACTTTGTACCTCACCTGTAAATATTATGAATGTCCCCTTACGCCCACACGGCGCATAGAAACGTGGCTAAATCCCAACGGTGCACGGGCCGGCGCAGGCGCATACATTTACATTATTAAGTCGTTGAGGTTATTTCTGGCGCGACAGAGCCGCACTCGCCTCATTCATATTCTATTAATAATGACCAAGTTTTACATGAATGGTGTATGAGATATCTTATGGCCATAAAAATTTGTTCGCATATGTTTAACCTTGGGTTATTTGCTACCGGATGAAACTGCCGCTGTGACGATCTTCGACTAAGTTTAGACTCGTATACTATTTCTCTTACCTACCTATTAACTAACGGGATATGGCTTTGGAATAGTTTTTATCTACACAATTACCATTACAGAAAATAGATAGCTTTCCGATCTTCTTACCTGTTTCACTTATTATAATAATACCATTGTAAAATTATGATGCACACCCAGTGTTTCCCTTCCTTGTAATACTATCTATAAATACTCACATTACAAATTACTACTACATTCATAACAAGTAGTTATACCTATTACAATACATCAAATTTATATTACTTCTATCGTTTTTTTGTTTAAATCAAGCTTATCGTACCGTGTCGCATCATCGAAACCGAGTGCGTAACTCTGATATTTGATACATTTTTAAAGTATACAATAAATACGATCACTATGATTTATAATATACAGGGTGTAATCGTTAAGTGTGCACAGGCAATTATTCCGTAGACTTCCGTAGATACTAAATATGCTGCCGTTAATAATTATACTGAAGATCTATTTGTTATTTTCTATAAATATCAATTCTTAATTAATACATATAACTTTGCATTTCAATATGAATTATAGTAGCTAATACTTACTATAAGCTTTCAGCCAGCGGTTTCCTCGAGAACCAAGCGATCCATAAAACATAATGAAAATCGGTGCAGTAGTATAAGGTTGCGAAAAAACAGAAAACAAGCGCGAAATTGTGCAGTAGTTTTTGAGTTTATCACGAACAGCCAGATGAACAGGCGCGCCGGAGGCTTTATAATATCTTAATTGAAATTAATTCGAATAATAATCAAAACAACTGAACATGTTAGGAATTATAAGATTAGTCCAAAGATAGCATCTTGTTATTTCACGAAATTATGTTTCGCATCATGAATGAAAGATACAATGGTCATGGACACACCTAGACATGAAATTATAATCTGACAAATGTCACGATGCCGTTCCTCAGTCAACGACCTCTTGAATTCTAAATAAAAACATCGCGTTTTGCAGTTTGTGTATTTTTAAGTAGGTACTGCTAAAAATTCTAAACGAAATATGTAAACGACTACGTTTGCAAAAGATACAGTTCAGAAGAAGCTTATAACATACAATTAATTATTGCACAGGATGGTGAACTCTGTCTCTGAACTCTGATGGTGAATCTTTGAATTATCTTAACCATCCCAATAATAGGTACAAAACAAATTATCCCAATCGCTCAAATTTTTACACGAAACCAAAGCTCGCAGTCTAAGCTTCAGCTTCTTTAAATTTAGTACAGATGCGAAGACGGTAATATTATGTGGAAAGGCTCCCAGAATAACTCCACTAAAAAGATATAAATCGTTTAATACTAACTTCAATTAATGTTTATGGTCACCCGTGACAAATTTAATTATTGTTCTGAAATAATAAAAATAACAACACTTACACCAGATTTCTTCGAGCATTTATCGGTACTAAAATTGCAAAATATATTGGTACCTTTACAGACATCTATTGACGACAACTTTAATAAATTCCAAAGTTTTATTACGCGAAAGTATCCAGAGCAAATATAATTTTATATACCTATTGGTAATGATTATAAAATATCCTTGTCTTATTTATTCGGAGAATATCGAATTTCTGTTATAATGTAATAGTGTAACAATATTATTACTGCGTTGTTACAGCGACATATTTTTGACCAATAGAGATATAGTTGATTTGATTTTTTTTATATTATTTTAAAATAGTTGAACGCTCATAGAAGAGCATTGCTGATATAATATTACAATATAGGTAAAAACCTCAGAAAATTTATTTACAGCCATTGAATGATCTATTTATGAACCGGTAGCTCTATCTTTACTCTATCAAATAGGAGAAGTATTTCCTAGAAATTATACATTTCCTTACAAACTTGTAATATATTATGTTAAAATTTTGGTCTACTGCAAAAACCTCCAAAAACTTATGTTTGTATGTAAGTCTTTGATATTTAAGTATGTATTATTTTTTTTAAAGTAGCTTAATCTCTCTCTTAATGTTAAATTACCCGCGTAGATCTAAGAAGGACGACGTTAAAAATATTTCTTTTAAATTACCTCTATTTGGAAAGTTGTTTACTTGTAATTTATCGAGTAATTTAAGTGCTTATCGGTGAATAATAAAGGTTCTGATATCAATTTGTAAGGCTTTTTTCACAGGTAATTGGTATACAATGGAGATAATGCCCTGTTTATTTCATATAATATAATTTGTACTTCACGCTGCTATAGCAAATCTAAAGTAAGCAAAACGTAAGAATTAATATTTATAATGTTATTTTTTTAACTACTATTATGTTATGTTATTTTAGAAATGCTAAAAAAAACATTTCAATCTAAACAACATTCATATTATGTACCCAAACTTATTTCACAAATATGTAAATACATACTTCCATTTTTTATATCACCTTCAATCGATGCATAATCACCAAGCTTTTAAATTTACATTTTTTGTGGGTGGAATTTCATAAATGACCTATAATTCACTTACAAAAAGGAGATCCTGACTGCAAGGTAAACATATATGATTAATGGAAGAGTAATGAAGATTCAACAACCCACATAAAGGTAATTACGACTCTTACCTTCAAAAATTAAAAGCGCAAGTGCACATTGGCCTGAAAAGAAATGCGTCGGCTCGAACGAATCCATTATAATATTGCTACCGTACACTTTCACCGTCGACATCGCTCGGGGTCAAGTTTGTATGACTTCCGATCACCTTCCCGTCAGTCCCATGTGGGTCGCATCATCGAAACCGAGTGCGTTCATTTATTATATTGACAGCCCGGTGTAATTTCCAATTTAGACGTTGGCTATGGCCCCCAGTCACTGTAATGATGCTTAAAATTTCAGACACCAAGTGTACGGGCTCATAATAAAACGCATGATTGACAAGTATCGATCGTTTAATACGCTTTCATTTGTCCTACTAATATGGAGGTCAGATGCGCGTTTTCCTTAATGAGTTACGAAATTCATCATCGAGACCTAGCAGTATAGTTAACAACGGTAATAAATGCTTATATATGATGGAGAATTCGCTGAACTTTTTCATACACGTTACGTAGAGTGCGCTCAGTGTTACGGCAGAACATTCTACTAGTTGCCGTTTAAGGGCTGTCTAGTGTCCACTATCATCAAGCACTTGTCTTAAGCCAGTGCCTGTTTGCATCCGTCTTTTAACCTATTAAAAAGCAATTTTCTATAATGTGTCTAGCGTTGCATGATGGATGTACTAAACAATTAATGCGTAAATAATGTCTAAGGAACAGAAATACAATGTCGACGAACTGAGTTTACTGAAAATGTAGTAATTATAGTATGATTGATGGTGAAAATTACAAAGTATTGCTTCCTGCTTCCTTTTGACTAACTATAGGCAAAAACATTGCGTGATTATGTGTGCCAAACATCTGCACCTTGTAGCAAATGCAATGTTACTTAAAGGAAATTGTGACATATGGAACACAGGAGGTCCAGGCGAATAGTTTCCTGGCTCTAACGAACTGTGTGATACCGTGTGAACCGAACCTGATACTAAGGGAAGTTACTACATATTTCATATGGATACTAAAAACTGTGATCAATTATTGTCTTCAGTGCAAGCGTGACCTAATTCATTAAAATGAACAGGACACAACGTATTGTGTAAAGGCAATATATTTTTATTTTTTATACTTACATTCAAACCCAAAGATTTGTTCATTCAACTTGACTTCGTTTACAAGCACTATCGAATAGTCAAAATATATAGAAAAATAATGATATAGGTAGTTACCATTTACCACTGGTTCGGAAACATTAAATACATCTTATAATTTACAATATAGATATAGTTATTAATATTGTAAACCCGCACAAATTAATTCAAATATAACGGAAAGCTTAGCCGAGGTCGCTTCATTAGAACAGTAACCGTGATGTTATGCGATATAATAGCGCAGTCCATACGAGTCTAGTCCTGCTACACGGCTCCTATTAAGCCCTGTCTGATGCTGCTAGTACTAGATGTCGATAAGTTGGAGTATCCCAGTTAGCCCTCGTCAATCTCGTCATCCGTACCGACGTCTCTAACGAATACAAATGCCGGTCGAATTCTTTATATCCTTTATACCCATACGCCAATTAGCTTTTCTTCGAATCGTAGTATAATTCGCTGTGAGAATCCGGGTAGACAAGACGTTCTAAAACCTATATTCAGTAACCATTTGCAGGTATTTTACTTCATATCCTAAATGGTGCATCCATTTGCGGATGGTAATGAAAATGTATGTAACATGATGCTTTAATCGCATATAACGGCATTATCCAGGACAATTTCGCCAGGACAAATTTTCAGGTCACATAACTGAGTACTGAACTTCGTTGAAAATTTATGTGTCTGTATTTTCTATTCGCGCAACGCAACGGTGAGCGAAGTTCTAAGAATTATATAAAATTGTAACATGTAAGCTTATCGTGTAGATCGCGAGAAACAGTAGCGATGTTGGTAACGGTTACATTAAGGAGTAATGTTTTGTTTATTTTTTGAGAACTGTTACAATACTTGGGATGAGATGTAAGTAAAGGTCGGAGGGCGAGGAGCGAATTTTACCTGTAATATTTTTTACAGTAAGGGAAAGTCAGTTCTAAAACATTAGATTGAATCATGAAGGTTCTTAATTCATAGCGCATTTTGTGCTGAATTGTTGCCAGATTTGTCATTGTCAATTAACTAGAACAGCTAAGGATTTTAATGAACCGTTTAATTTACGATTGTACCGCAAGATAAAGATGAACACAGTCACAAAGAAACAAAAAAGCCAATAAATATAAATAACCTATATAAATTCATCAAGAAGTTTTGAACTTCTTAAGATTAAATCGCTAATCGTTGCGTCCGTGCGCTATGATCTTCAAAGCATTGTACGAGTGTGCGTTCCAGGAAGCCAACTGCGCAGTCACCTGCTGCGGCTGAAACATGATAAATAAGACGTAGGATTAATTACTTCCTGCTAAAGGCGATCCTACAAATCAAAACAAACAATGCTCCCATTTTATCACAATAGTCAAGCTCGACAACCATTTTTTTTAAAACAACGCTTATTATAATGCTGTCCATTTGTATTGCAACGGCCGACACTCGGTTTATTTATTAGAATCTAACCTGGCCTAGTCTAGAAATAAATGACTCGATTTCGCCACAGGCGCTACAAATTCTGAGTCATGAGGCATTTATTAAAATGAAGTTTCACACCTTCATTACGGATATGAACTCTTTTCATCCCGGCTCTGTCAATCAAATGCTAATAAACCGGTTTGCGAAATTGTTGCTATACGATGAGATGCGTCGAATGTTTCCGATGTTTTTATATCATTTAATATTTATGTATTCCACTTGATATTGTGCCTAATAACATAATTTACAACCTGTGATGCAAACCACTTTTGTTTTTCCGAACAAAAATTTACTGCGTGTTAATAAATGTCTCAATCCGTTAATCATATGCCTATTTCAACATTAACGAGAAATTTTAAATATAAACATAATATTATGTTGAGGTTATTTATAAAATATGAATTCTAACATCAGAATTTATATGAACATAACTTGTATCACAATTCATACGTTGAAAACGTTATTTAACGCTCGGAGATGTTAGATACAAATTATTTAGAATTCCTGTTCCGCAATAATAAATTAGTTTCACTGGACGGATCAAGGATGTAACTTTTTCGTAAATTGTAGATGTTAGAGTATAGGCGGAATAAAATATTGCGTGTAATTTTAGCCTTTAGGATCATCTCAACTAATTCGTAATTTAATTCGGTTGAGATTTAGAAAGCTAATGGCCTTTTTTATTATGTTGTATGCATGTTCGCACGATCCAATACAGTGTAGATTTACTTAATGTCTTTTTAATGATTTACCATCTTTGCGAAACAAAAAATCCAAATACCCTTCCGCATAAAAAATTTTGGAGGAAATTTTTCTTGATTGGCACTTGCTTGTTTACTGGCTCAAGTTATTTGCACATAAAAATTAACCATAAACCTGAAATTACTATTGTAACATCCTACGTATTAATTACATTCCATTCACTATAACTAATCACATCGAGATTATAGATCAAAATATTATAATTAACCTCATATTTGTATTTTCCATCCGCTCTATTGACCTTCTGTGACCAAAATGCGTTCCACTTGTGTGATTTACGATTACAAATCATAACAAACTATGAGTGACGAGTACAAATGACTTTCAATTCACTTCGCTTGTGCCAAAATATTTAACACTGGTTATAATTGCGCTTAGTACAAACCTAGAAGCTGTTGACACTGTTTGATTGAGTTAATCAAGCGTGTGATTGTTATGAGGTTTGTATTGACGAGAATATCTCTAGGCGAGTAACTAGCATGCCTCATTAGCTATTGGTAATATGGCATATGAATGACACCGGATACATTAAATAGAATGCGAAAAATTAGTGTCTATAAAAGATTTTATGATTGTCTTTAATAATTTTAAAGCATACAAAGTAGGTAATTTGTATATTAGAGTCTAATTAAAAGTAGGTAGGTACCTAACGATACAGACAGTTTTATAATATAAGGTGCGTTTGTTTATTATTCGTTGAGTTATTCCTAGGCATATTTTTTTGGAATCATACCGTTTTAGACTAAACTTCGAATAACACATGTGGGATTTAAATTGATTTTTATGGAAATGCTGTCGCATTTCAAATCGACTTTCCACTCGCACTTTAATCAAACAGATTTTGTTTATTATTAAGCTTTGTTATTTTAATGTGACCTGTGGGCGATTCATAAATAATGTATGGAATTTCATGTCTGTCCAGACATAGGTGAAATTCCAGACATTTTACATGTATGATGAGTGATGACTAATGACGTCGACGACCTACGATATTAGTATTATATGCATCGCATACTGATGTTATGAAATATTATAATAGTTTATGAATAAGTAACTAACCAGATATTATAATATTAAAATTTTATGTTTCTTATATTACTACAGATATGAATTTATGTAAAAATGCCATAAAACTGCAATTGCATAAGTGAAATAAACGTTTAAAACATTCCGAATGCAATCGTGAAAGTAACTTTTTAATAACGTCGGCTGCGGACTGCGAAACACAAAAGTATTTAATACTGGACTTTGCTTAAATTGTTGCTAAAGTAGGTATCTACTTTATATTCCGTTCTATTTACTATCTTTTATCACTATTATCTTTTATTTATTACTCTAAATTTCAAGCAGTAGTTGTTGTTTATATAACAATCGCTGTTTTCAGCCATTATTTCACATTAGTAGGACACTTGACTTCATAATACTAATTTATGACCAATCGTGATACAGTCCGCTGAGTTATGGGGGGTAAATAAGCCATTACAGTCAGGAAGAGATATTAATTGAGTTACTATGACAACACATAACTTTTTCTAAGTGGCATTTACATTAAAAACTTATAGATCGAATTTGTAAACAATTTAAATAGCCATGATTTCATAATATGGTGAAAGTTGAAAAGTCGGACACATAGCAAATGATCTTTTAATAGTATATCTAAAGATATAATGGATTTATTTAAATAAAGTGCTAATATGTGAGTCTACCTAAACATACATCGCAATAATCACACACTTGAAGAAGTATAAAATACTGTTAATGATGTCCTAACTATTGATAAATCACCGAACACGGAAGCTCGGCACTATCTAGGAAATTAACCGTTTTCTCGAAAATCAATAGTCACTTATCTCTTATTCTCGCACGGCAGTAAAATTTGCCTAGGAATATTTTCTGTACATTTTGCATAGAATCGTAATTACCGGCTTGTTATGCCGCGTCCATTCCTGACAGGCTCTGAAAAGGGACGCATTTATCACATCCGCAGTACATTGATGTAGGCAACTCAAATGAATACGAGTAATTTAAAACCCTCTTGTTGAGGTCTTGTGGGTGGTGCGGCATCAATCTCCAACAAGGAATAGACATGTTCGCAACAAAACGATGATGACGTGACATTCGTTATGGAATAGGCATTTGTTGTGCAATTCATCGTGTTACGTGGCTATGGTGCTATCGTTATTGTTAGACGTTTTGCGAACAATAACAAGGTTATAAATTAAATTGGAGAAATGGTTCATGAGTGTGAGCTAGTAAATAGCCTCATTATTCTATATTGTAGATTATACCATTAGACTTATGAAATACAATTTGAAGTCAGTAATAAACCCATCATTTTATTTAAGTTGTTGTTTGTATGTAATGACATATTTATTCTTCCATTTATGGTCGTGAAGCTCGATACCTATTCGAGTTGAAATTTACGACTTAAAGATAAACCCTTTATTTTAAATTATATTTTAAAACCCAACAATACCTTAAGTCAAGTGTTTGCTCAAGAATCGAGATGAACTCAAGGGATTTGTTTGAACAATACACACTTAAAGACAAAAACAAAAGATGTTCAATGAAAACAGTCTGTTTAAAAATAAACTCTGTCTGTCCAAGTTATATCCACTTTATGATATTTTACTTAAATCAGCAAAGAATTCAGTAAAACTTTGTTTGAGTATTATGTTATTGAAACACCTATAATTTTAGACTAGCTAATTACCAATAAATACCACCAAGATAACTTGTAGTAATTATAGCAACAGTTGCATTACCACTTGAAGTGTTTTAAACATAAAAGTATATAATTATTCATTCAGTAATTTAACATTTAAATACATTTCCAAACTTACCTATTACTTCATATCGTCATGGTGAAGAAAGTTGAGGCATAATAAGATGTACAATTGAGGAAGGTCAAAAGTGAGTACATGCATAAATTGCAAATGATTTATCCGATTGTATTCATTACAGTTATAAGCGTTTAATGTAATTTATGACACACGCCGCATTAACAAGGAGCCTATTAAGTATACTGAGTTCTCAATATATGAAATCATTGGTCTCTGCATGTCCGTATCTATAAGTATGGAGATAGGTAGTATTTTCCGCATGCGTGTTTCACAAGAGTTTCGCCTTAATCTGAGAAGCTACCATAAATAGAAAAGTGGATCTTTATTGATCGGTGAAAGGCGTCAATCTATGTATGTACTAAGCCCTCTTGTTGCATAGCATTATTGGCATCCGAGTACCGAGTCGTACATTGCTCAAACTAAAATTTATGCCCGGTAACTCGAAGTACTTAAGGGTACATTCACAGTAGATCATATCGTCGTGTTCCAACTTTCCAATAAGCAAGAACATCGGCTTAATTAATGAGGACAATAGTTTGTATCGAGCATTCATAATACAATTACCGAGTTGTCGGAAACTGAACTGCCCATAGCAAAGCCTTAATGAAATCCCGCGTGGGATAAGGCATGTACTCGGTGAATTTGCAAGTAAATGAGTGTTTATTAAAGTAGCCGGAATGCTGTTTTCTCTTCCCATGTTTTATTGATTGCGTGTTTGAGACGAAACTTGTAAGCTCATAGAGTATGTGAACGCTGGTGTGACGCCAACGACGGGTCTCGTTGGCGCCGTTTAATTAGTATGTGTTGTCACAGTAATGTCTTTCTTTAGTAAAAGTGCACTACTCCAGTTCCGATACGAAAGCAAGAGTCAGTAATATCGCCTCGTTTCGCAGCTGTTATGGTAACTGTACATTGAGCAATTGACCACTTTTATAGTGGTAAAATATGATTATTATTGAATGCACTTTCGACAATGCCGTTTTATGTTTCGCGGATTTGAAACTTAAATTTCAGTTGCAAAATAATATAGAGTTTGTGACGAAAATATTAACTAGGTGAAGTAAAATAAAACAACAAAGGTAATTTTTTATCAAACATTTTATTAAACATAATACACAATAATATAAATTTACAGTAAATGTTAACGACGCTATTAATATAATAGTGGAGAAGGTATAATATTACACTACAAAAATTGCACCCCAAATGGTCCACGATTCAAATTACAGTCTTTAAATAATATTTAATATTATCACACAGGTGGGATCAACTTATTATTTATAAAAATATATATTACTGATACAATTATAGAAGTAGATACCATTAACGATTTCTATATTTACTTAAAATGTGACTTAAAGTGGGTATTTATAGTGAAACTATTCAAAAACATTAAGGCAATTGTTTGTACAAACGTTTGTATAAAAATATTACTGTTACCAAGTATTGTCTATTAAGGTACACATTGTTATTAAAAAAAAACTATTTATACAGACATAAACATACTATGTAAGGACACTCCTTACGAACATGAATACAAAAAAATCTAAAATTACAAATGTAACAAAGGCGAAAAGCTCGCAATTTTGTCCAATAATATACCACTGCAGTAGCGGAGCCAGTCCATCTTGAAAATCCTCAAAAGTCCTCTCAATCTCAAAGAGCCCATAGTACGCCTCAGTCCTTTCGACCTTGGCTTAACTCTTAAAAGCATTTGCAGAGCAAAAATAAACTCCGTCTTGGAGTAAACAAAAGCCAGTCAGAAAAACAAGCAGATCATATGCTTAGTGATGGTCGTTTCTTTCGTACACTCTTATTGCTCAAACCTAAGATTGTGCCTATTACCTGCAAAAGAAAATTCTATTATTAGTTTTTCAATCTGCCTGTCATTTCTATATATTACTAGCGGTCCGCCCCGGCTTCGCCCGTGGTTCATGTTTACGTTCTCTCTACATAAGAACCATCCTCGTACTTCAAGGAATATAATAAAAAAAGAATTATTGAAATCGGTTCAGCCGTTCTCGAGTTATGCGCTTACCAACACATTTTGCGATTCATTTTTATATATAAGAAGATTATCTTAGCTCTATATTATTTGAATGCAAATAAATGTTGTAAGGTGGAAATAAAAATAGACTATCGGAATCGAAATCGGAATGTATAACATTAAAAAGCCTAGCCTCAAGTTTCTCTTGACGAAAATTAAAATTGTGTTTTTTTTTTACAAATATCTGTAAAAATTTCTAAACTGCATAGTTAACTGCACTATTTGAAAGCTATATTTTTTTAAATCTTAGTGTCGTCATAATATTATATCAGTCATTAATATCAGACCATATTTCCATTACAGGGGCTGAAGGTTTCCGGCCATAATTCATTACGCTAGCCAAGTGCGGGTTGGCAGACTATATATTCCGTGGCAGATGTCACAAGTCGTCAAAGTTTTTAATAATTATAATTTATCTATTCACAAATCTTATATATAAAATTCTCGTGTCACAATGTTAGTCTGCATACTCCTCCGAAACGGGTGGACCGATTCTCATGAAATTTTCTGTGCATATCGGGTAAGTCTGAGAATCGGCCAACATCTATTTTTCATATGTACCACGGGCGAAGCCGGGGCGGGCCGCTAGTTTAAATATAACATAATATGCAGACTTTGAATGTATACCTGTATAAAAATGAATGTTTGTATGCCCTTTATACAATCCTAAACTATGCAATCTTCGACAGTGTAAAGGGGAAGCCGGATACAGCTAGTTAATAAATAATAAACAATAATTTTAAAGATATAAGAAATACTAGCGGTCCGCCCCGGCTTCGCCCGTGGTATAAATTTACGTTTTCTCTCTATCCTCGTACTTCAAGGAATATAAAAAAAATAATTATCGAAATCGGTCCACCCGTTCACGTGTGATGCCGTGACCAAGGAAAATGGGTTTCATTTTTATATATATAGATAAATACCTTGGAAACAGAATAGGCAGCGAGTTTTCGTCTCGGCGTCGGGAGGAGCAGAGCGAGCGAGCGCGCTTCACGCAAAAGTGCTTGGAACGCCAGCGCCGCACCAGCAGAGGACTCCGCCGCAGATACTTCATAGAATTGGCACCCGAATTGGAGGGATAACTCTTGCCCTTCTTCGGTCTTCACTGCTCTGTGTGACAAAAAGAAAAGGTCAATTTATGTTTTGAGTTATATTACATATTTTGTTGAACAGAGCACTTATTGGGTGGGTGCCTATATAACCTTATAGGCACCAACCACACCCATAAACACCTGTTTATTAAAACAAAAATTAAAAGGGAATATGGTTTCATTTAAACGTGGTGTGTATAAACTTGGCACTCTGGTCTCACGTGATTTTGTCAAAATAAATATGCATTTTAACTATTTTATCCTGTAGTATTGGGCACTTGTGTTTCTTTAATTTAGATTTTTAATATATTTGTTAAAACTCCAATAAACTATGGAAACGAAATTGTTAACTGCCGTGTGTGTATCAACAGTATGATAAAACAAAACTTGCCCTTTAAAACCTAACCATCAATTACCGGCGTAACCAGTATGGTTTGGTGCTTCTTTGATTACAGGAAAAGCTTGTTTACAAGCAAGATAGTAAGGAAAAGAAAGTATTTCGGAATTGAAAGTGATAACATGTCTTCTTCATTTAAGTACCTACTTCTTAATGTTTACGAGACATTTATAGATAGACACATAATATCTACCTCTTTAAGCGTTTCTAATAACGCATAAACTCTAACAAATGACATAATAAGAACAAGATACTTTAATATAGCTTACATCTCACAACAAAAAGTGCACATAATACTCCTACAGTTTCATAATGCCTGTAACAGTATTCAAAAAATGTAGTCAACGTGAAACCGTAAAGCTACCATCCTTCATTTTACAATAATGCGTAAACAATTAGCTCACAATCCGGTTAATCCGCGGCATTTAAAGCATGACAAGAAAGCCGAGCGGCGCCACTCGACATTCTAGTATCGCCGCCGCGACGCTTGAGTAAAAGTAATGTGTTAACTTATTAAACTATCGTGACATAAACTTGTTTATCGCTATACTATAAGTAAAGAGAAAATGTTTAAAGCAGCGCAGATTTGATATTGTATACTCGGTTTTTTGCGTTTTACACGCGACTAATTGTGACACACTTTGAGGTGTAGATGCAAAATTAAATGAAAGATTTGATGATAGAAGTTAACAAACTTTTTAGTGGTATAGGTAGGTGCTTCTTTGCTATGCTATTAGGTAAGGTATTAAAAAAGAATAGTCTTAATTCACTCATATAATTTTTGCCCCGCTGAGCGAGAGTACCGCAGCCGGACGTCTGTTCAACGCTAGCAACTCAAATGCCACCGTAAGATTCACTTTCCATGTTCTCCATATAAATCATAAATAAAATCCCATACATAATAGTCCCGTATCTTACCTAGCATGTTCCAAATCCCGTTTGTTGCCCAGCAGAGTGATAGCAGTGCAGCCGGGCAGACGAGTCCGTTCCAACAACGCTAGCAACTCAGACGCAGCCAAGAACGAACGTCGATCGCACACAGAATACACGATTGCGAACGCATCGCCCCATCGGAGGTGTTCAGCTAAGCAGCCACGTTTCTGTACAAAGAATACATTTATTAATAATAAAAAAAACATGTTGAAGGAATTATTTATTTGAGAAACAATTGAAATTTTGTAAAGATTTCACGATTTTATGTACATAATCTTTATTTATTACCTAATTGTGAATTCTTCCATCGCATCGTCTAGTGTTATGATTATTTATTAGTTTCAATAAAACATGATATAACGCCTGTATTCTCATACATAAACCAATTGTCATATAATCTAATTCAACAGTCAATGTAGTATGTACATTGTACAATACTGATATAAACCAACCAATGTATTCAACATTTGAATAGGTATGTTACATTTAACAAGGTACGCTAGTTAATTTTAATAATAATTCGACAATGATATACCGACGTGTCATTCGTGCTCAAGTGTCGGGTGCAATTATTTATCCGTATCACTATTACATATAAACTGGCGCACACTACATGTTACAAGGCAGCCATTCCCCGAATCGAATTTCGTTCTCCTATTTCACACCTTATTGATTAAAAAGTAATGTCCTTCTTACAATTTTTATGCTAATATTCATCTACAACCGTTCAGTAGTTATGAGGTGGAATGATAATGAGTACTAACAGATTTACTTTCATTATAGTACAAGTGAAGTTGGCTCAGTTGTTTTTTAATAACATAGAAACAAAATCTATTTTCTTACAACTCATAAATCTAACTCTGAATAGTAATTTAACTACCTTTCCATCATCTATTCTAGTCCGAACTATTCACGTTTTGAAACAAATTATTTTTGTAACAAGATTAGTAATTACGAAAGCTTCATACCGCACATCCACATGTGTCTAGAACTTCAACTTCCGAAGACGCGCCGTCAAACGTCGCCCGATGTTGGTAAAGAAAATCTAAAACAAACCAATCTAATTAAATTTCATCACAGTTTTAAATAAATGAGCTGAAAACTTCAAGATTAATCGGTTCAATTTGGGTTACATTAGTTGAAAGCGTCCTTGGACCGTAAATCGCAAATCACTTCAAAATCTCAACA
>CAJQZN010042794.1:0-14727 GCA_907164685.1 Colias eurytheme
AATACTTTCAGTCCACAATGAGGGTGACATACTAATACGAAATACTGATAAGATTTTGAAATAGGTAATAAATATTTCATTTAAATATGAACAATTCATATTTATTTCAAATAGATGAAGGGATTGGTTACCTAGCAGCAAAATGAATAGAACGAACATTGGAATGTTCAGAAACTGTTCATATTAAAGAGTTATGCGAAATAACTTCAAAATACCGATAACCCCTACAAGTTATTTGTAATATATTGTAATGAAAGTAATATTGGGAACGAAGCGATATCCGGTCGAATTGTGTCGAGTAATTTGGAACAATCGGAATGAAATCCGTTAATAGGAAAATGTAAAGGGTGATTCTGGTCGGGCGCGTTGTTCCGTACAAAACGTAGCATTTCCAATTTCTACGTGACCTTTTTCACTCGGATGTCACATGTTCTACAAACGAGGTGTCTTTGTTCAACAAACGTAATTAGAAAATTCCCAAATGACGTCCTATTTTGCTTTTCGTCGGATTTCATGAGTTCCGCCCCTGGACTCGCAAATTAGTTTTGTTCCGGTTTGATCCATCCGAACCTCGGATGTGACAAGTTTGTATTCTAGTAGTGCTATTTATTTGGGATTATAGAGTTGCGCTTTAGTTTTAATTTAATTCGAATAAGCGGTGGTGATGCTTAATTTGTGTGTACTGTGTTTTATGTTCTGGTATGTCGTTTTATTACTGTTGCATATTGTCATAAGACAGAAAGACTGTTAAATATAATCATCTGGAATAGTTTAATTCTAGATCTATTAAGTATTAAAAATTCGATATAAAACTATTACTTGCATATAGTTCTTTAATATCTTATCGATTAACGTTATAGCAGCGTGGGTAAGTTGCGACGTTATTCGATATATTTATTTTAATTAAAACCTAAGAATAAATACATCAGTGGGTGACATAAACATAGACTATAATATTATATAAAAATGAAATAGTGCCAAACAATATTACATGCTAAATGTGCATTTAAGTTATTATTTGCAAGACAAATAGTGACATGAACAATTGCCACATGGGACATTTGAACGAGGTATATTGCATGTTATGACATTCTATTAAAGCGTTTATCAGTACGACTAATAAATTACAAAATTCTCTTTCAGTGCAAGTTTCATTTACCCGTGAAATAATAGAATTGCCTCTCCCCACAGTGTAGGTTCCTACTTCAGTAATTGTTTTAGATAAATTAACGAAGTAGTTCCAAAGAGAACAAATCCCTTGGGACGAAATTTAATTGTATGGAATGTGCTTTTTATTCAATTGATAATTAATGACATTATTTTCTCATTTTCTATTTCGTTACACATTCTTACGTAATTGGAGAGATGAGACAAAAATTGTGGAATGTGAACAATTGTTGAGGTAATTACTAATTAGTTTCTGATTGCTCATTAAAAGATAATTAGAAAATAAATTGTTATAATTTTCTTAAAAATGATTTGATACATAATAAAGTATAGAAGATTAGTTTTTACAAATAAGTAAAGTCCTATTAAATACTTAAATAAAGGAATAGAATTGGACGAACTCTGACAACTTGACGAACACTTGAGTCACTTATGAGTCGAAAATATAACTTAGGAACAAGTTTAAAACTTAAAATGGGAATTTGGATCTACATGAAAACATGGATTGATGAAATGCACAAAATTCATTGAGTATTGTTTTTTTTTTTAAAGAAAATTAACAATTTAAAAACTCATACCTCCATGGCCTGTAGACTCCTAGAGCCATCTTTTCTCATTTATATACCTAATACTAGTTGTGCCCCGCGGTTTTACCCGCATTGCTCCGCTCCTGTTGTTCGCTTAGCGTGATGATATAGCCTATAGCCTACCTCTATAAATAGGCTATCTAACACCGAAAAATTTTTCAAATCGGACCAGTAGTTCCTGAGATTAGCGCGTTCAAACAAACAAACTCTTCAGCTTTATAAAATTAGTATAGATTTTTTTAAATAATAATAAATAATATAACATAAATAACTACCAAAAAATAAATTATGAATATAACAGCACATTAGTGCACAGAAAAGCCTGCAAAGCTTACCAACTAATATTTCAACTGCACCATACATTAGAATGCACTAGAGATCCTTATGTCAGAAGCAAATGCTGGAATCGACAAGCGCTAAGATATGGAACATGTCTCTCCAGTCAGCAAACCAAGCATGTGAAATATACACGACTTGGCGGCATAATCATTATTTTAATACGTTCTTTCTATAGGGCTTTTGGCAATTGGTTGAATTGTTCGTGAACTTTTATGTTTTTGATTCATGGAAAAAGAGTCATTTTGCGCAAGTATGATCATGGTAATTTTAAGCATTATGATTTGCATATTATGAGCGACGATTAAATGAAACTGTAGGTTTTATCATTTATACAATGAACATTTATACAAAATTATAATTTACATAAGGAGAAATTCACAAGTAATAACTATTCGTAGAACTTTATAAGTACCTACGTAATGTACCTCTATATAAAAAAAAACAGTAAACAGACATAAAATTATAAAACCATTTTATAACCAAATAATTTTTCGAGTTTGTTTTATATTTTTTTGTAAAGACCATTCACATACCTAGTATTGAAATAGAAATATCTATAGATGCTCCAATTAATATAATAGTAAGCTTCATGCCTGCATACAGTGGGATATCACCCCTTTCATTGCACCCCTTACAGATACTGTAATGTGATTATAGTAATTAGGACTGTAAATATTTTCATAATCAATATTATACTGTATAGTGTAAACTTTTTGATTTTGTAAACAGATCTGTTTGGTTGTGTGTGTTGTGTGGGTGGTAGTTATTTTGTGTTTTATAAAAGCTTGTGAATTAAACTTGTTTTGTATACAAATTAAAATGACGCACTTTTATGAATACTAATATATTTTTATTTATGAAACTTGTTGTTTTATTCAGAACTTATCTACTACCATTTTTTAAACTTTTGAAGTTTTCATTTAAATTTTTGTTTCGTGACACTGTAGTAGTGTATCTAGTAAAAAGATAAAAGGTACCTATCCTTTTTACCATAGATTGTGACTACACATTATTACTACTACTAAATATTCTACAATAGCTTATGATGCATATCCCCAATAATATAAAAAAAAACTGTATAATATCACAAATGAAACCATAAAGAGGAAAATAAAAATAAAAACATAGCAATATTGAGCCCTAACCTCAAGCACTCCCGCTCGGTTAGCCGCAATGATTGCCTTCAAACGAGGCTCCTTTAGTTATAAGTCACCTGAGGAACTTACGCTTCAATCGAACGGTCTATTTAATATTTTTCATGCGGATCGTTAAAGCGATCGTTCCGATGTAAAAGTTTAATATAAGTAAGGACTAATAGCAAAAACGTGACTTATAGAGGGCAATTCTGTAAGGACCTTTATTATTATAAAGAAATAGGCAGCGTTTGTGGTGAAGTTTTGGTAAGACGGCGAATACACTGATATTATAGAAATAAAAGTATAATGTAATGTGTAACAGGAATATTATTATGCTAAATGAAAGGTGAATATGAAACTTAAAATTCAGTATTGACTGGGAAGTTCTAGCAGTTTTAAGTATTAAATTAATTGAGAAGTATGGTGAATGATATTTCAGAACTAAATAAAGTTGAAAAAATATTAGATTCATACATTTTATGGAGTGCGTTGATATTAATTCTAAAACTGAAAGCTTTTAAAGTCAAATCTTTAAATAAATATTTTTTGAGTTTAAATAAAAACAGATTTCTAAAGTATTTTTATTAACTTGATTAGATCCATTAAATTTGAAAACCCACAATAAGTTGAACAATAAAAATCGTCTTAAACGTCGCTTATAATAAAGGTACTTACCAATTTACCACAATAAAATGGCTACTTTCAAGTCAATCCGTTATAATGAGGGTAATGATTAAAATAACATGCTTATAATAATATAACAATGATCCAGTTACATGAATATTATAATATTGGCAATTTTCGATGCATTACAGATAAGCTTGTGGCATAAAGCCTGATTTTATCGTCCTGTTAGCTGTTTAAATAGCATTAACACGTATTAATTATCCATTATACACACGGCTTATATTTGATAATATAAAGTTTCATTTAGTACACCTTAATAGCGTGTCACTGGTAAAATTCAACTAGTTTCAAAGGAAAATACGTCAGGAAATAATCATTTTTAACACTAGAGCGCACGCGCGGGGGACATAGGTCACCCAGTGCTATATATTGCTAAATATTTTTTTAAACAATCGTGCTTGAGTGTTGTTGTCTCAGGTATTCCTCGACTACCAATCACCGGACATTTTAGCAGCGTGTCAGCTTCCTTGGTGCAACGAAGTGTACTCTGCGAAAATATAAAAGTACATGGGTGACGTATGTCCCCCGCGCGAGCGTTCTAGGAAGTTTTTGAAATCATACAATTACGAGTGAAAATCAAGTATACCGCTTTTATTTTTACTGCTCTTATGATCAATTTATACTTTTAAGAAATTATTAATATATGGGTAACTAAAATCGAAATAAAATACTCATATTCGAGTGCTAGGACATACTTATTTTTTATCCATACTAATATTATAAATGCGAAAGTAACTCTGTCTGTTACTCAATCACGCCTAAACTACTGAACCAATTTTTATGAAATTTGGTATGGAGATATTTTGATACCCGAGGAAGGACATAGGCTACTTTTTATCCCGGGAAAATAATAATAATAATAATAACCCCCCGACGTATCTCTACGTTGCCGTCGTGGAGGGGCTTGTGTGCCTCAATGAGCACTAGAGCTATGCCAGTAGAGCTACTCATGCTGGAAAGGTCTAGGGGGAGAGGTCAGACTAAAAGAGGTACAACCAATGTTTTTAGCCCGGTCACAAGCTAAAAATATGGTCTTTTCTCACTTCTCCTTTCTCTTCCTTCTTCCTGTTATTTCACCACTCTTCCCATACTCTTTTCTTTCACTTTATTAATTTACTTTCTCTCTTTACTTGTTCCTTCTAATGTCATAATTCACTATTCTACTCTTACCCATACCAATTTAATTATCTCGTTAGATAATATGCGATGCGCCTTAGAAATAGAGTATTACCCCAGGCGGGTACCAAAGCTAACCGCGATGGAGAATCCCGCCCCGAGCCAACGAGCTCGGGCTGCCCCTCGTATTCTGGGGGGGGCACCGTATCGCCAATTGTCTCTTGTCCAACCGCGACAGCCCAATCTGTAGAATCAATATCATGTTCTTCACCTTCGTCATTGTTTTCATCAATACCATCATCACCACTCTCATTGCTCCATTATCAAGAATCAAGCTCATCCAATGTATCACCTTCATCTTCATTACAATCCATTGGGGATGTTGTGCAGGAGGCTACTTCAGCTAAAGTTACTGCACCCGCCCCAGATGGAAGGCGCACACGTAAAACGTGGACCAAAGAAATGAACATTTTCATCATGCGCCACTATTTCATCCTCACAAACTTAGAATCAAACACAAGAACGTACCTGACACCATTACATGCACGTTTTACTGCGGAATACCCTGAAATGAACGTAGGAAAACAAAGAATAGGAGATCAACGTCGTGCTATTGTTCAACGCAACTTCCTTACAAAACAAGAAATTAATAATATCAAGGAAGAAATTAGAATTCTACTACAAAACCCTACACCCGCAGAAGTGAACGCGACTACAGAGCACACCCAACAGGGTAGGATCAGATGGTCAGATAATCTTAACGAAACCATAATGAGAAGTTACTACCGACTCACAAACCTTGAAACCGATTTAACTACTTATAGACCTTTACTTCATCAGGATATAATTACTAAATGCCCTTCAATAGCTCACCTTTCAGTACAAAGAATAGCTGACCAACGCAGATCTATTGTCAATAATCACCTCTTGTCCAATGATAGATTAAATAGAATTAGAGAAGAAGTAAGAAACGAATTAAATACTTCAGCTTTACAATCACAACATATAGATGAAAATATTTCAGATTCTACAATTCACCCATCACAAATACACAACGAACACCAAACTTTGCAATCAACACAAACTACCACAAACGATGATATCACAAATCCAACGCAAATAACAGACGACCCGCCAAGTTTACCTCTGGAACTCGCACAACAATTAGAGGACATGTATGCAGAAACTTATAATAAATTTAAAGATTCGAACCCAACAACCCGGCCTTATATACCCAAACTAAAATCATCTAAAAAGCTATCATCCATAATTAACCATTTGAATAACGTAACTCTCCCAAACATATTTACACCTGACACTAGCTTCAATGTAATACAAACCTCTATTTATTGTGCGGCATACACTTCAGCTAAATTTAATGGGGCCCGAATTAGAGACATCAGCCTAAATACCATAAAACCACAAGCACCTTGGTGGCAAAGACGATTAGAAGATAGGATAAGCGATCTTAGAGCAAATATTGGGAGGCTAACTGAATATGCTAGAGGTATTAGGTCTCCAGCTTTAGAAAAGCATCTGTCTAAGATAAAACAAAAATACAGAATACACACTCAACATGAAACTCAAAACACTGACATAGCACACTTCCTTGACACACTGAAACAAAAATTAAACGCCTTAGCAAACCGATTAAAAAGATATAAACTAACAACTCTTAGAAAAACACAAAATAAACAATTCTGCAATAGTGAAAAACTCTTTTACAGGAAACTCACACAACATCAAAGTCAACAAGAAAATAGCGCAACTGTGCCTACCCCTGAATCCCTTAAAGCATTTTGGTCAAATATCTGGTCTAATCAAATTGAACACCAACACAATCACTGGATAGAAGAAGATAAGGAAAGATTTAAGGATACACCTGAAATGAAATTTGAACAAATTCATTTAGACCTTTTTAAAAATGTAATAGCAAAAACTCATAACTGGAAAGCTACTGGAACCGACAACATACACAATTTTTGGTATAAAAAACTTACATCCACCCATGAATTACTACTCAAACACATTAATACATTCATTAGCTCACCCGATACCATGCCACAATATATCACACAAGGTATTACATACATGTTACCAAAAGATCCATCAGACACATCGAACCCTGCAAAATATCGCCCGATCACCTGTTTACAAAATATATATAAGATCATCACATCAGCTTTAAGTGAAACAATACATAGACATATACAAGAACATAACATTTTATCAGAGGAACAAAAAGGATGCCGAAAAAACAGTCAGGGATGCAAAGAACAACTTACTATTGACGCTGTAGTATCAAAGCTAGCACTCAAACAAAAACGTAGCATTTACACTATGTATATAGATTATAAAAAGGCTTTTGATTCAATTCCACACTCTTGGCTACTATACATATTAAAACACTACAAAATTAATCCGATAATTATTCATTTTCTAAAAAACATTATGCTTAACTGGTATACAAAATTAAAAATATGCAATTTTGATAAAACTACTGAAACCGATTTCATCCCCATAAGAAGAGGTATTTTCCAAGGAGATGCCTTAAGCCCCTTATGGTTTTGCCTTGCCCTTAACCCGTTATCCCACATGCTTAATAAAAATAACATAGGATTTAAAATAACACACAATACAGAAAACATAACTCTTTCACATCTCATGTATATGGATGATATAAAACTTTTTGCAGGCACGCTAAACGAAATTCATACGCTTGCCGATATTACGCAGATATTTTCAAAAGATGTAGGCATGGAATTCGGAATCGATAAATGCAAAATCCAATCAATCAATAGAGGGGTGATAGAACATAATGTGTACCAATTAGCGAATCATGATACCATAGAAACGGTGGACCCCGCTGAAGGGTACAAATATTTGGGCTACTACCAGTCACAAGAAATTCACCACAAGGACACTAAAAAACTACTTCAAGATAATTTCAGACAACGACTACATAAAATATTACACACTCACCTCAATGCTAAAAATACTATTAAAGCCATCAACACTTTTGCTATCCCCGTTTTAACATACTCGTTTGGGATCATACGCTGGACAAAATCGGAACTTGCTACGCTACAAAGAATAATAAATACTACAATGACAAAACACAGAAAACATCACCCTAGAGCCTGTATCCAAAGATTAACCCTACCTAAAATTGAGGGCGGTAGAGGAATCATAGATATAACAAACCTCCACAATAAACAGATCACACTACTTAGGGCCTTTTTTCATAATCGCTCACACCAATCACGTTTACACCAAGTTATATGTCAGGTAGATACATTCACTCCACTTACACTCTCCGACTTCAACAAACAAATAAACATAATCACCAAACAACAAAAGATAGACTTATGGACCCAAAAATCTCTCCATGGCCGACACCGCCTGGACTTGACCAATCCAATAGTGGACAAGATAGCGTCAAACGCTTGGTTAAAGAGGGGTGAACTGTTTCCCGAAACAGAAGGCTTTATGTTAGCAATTCAGGATCAGATTATAGACACTAAAAATTACAGGAAGTACATTATTCGCGATAACAGCTCCAGAAGTGACCACTGTCGACACTGCCACAAGCAACCGGAAACGATTCAACATATAACTGGCGCATGTTCATCAATCACTCAAACTGATTATAAACACAGGCACGACCAGGTAGCAGCCATCATTCACCAAACACTCGCCTACAAATACCAACTAATAACGGAAAAAGTACCCTACTACAAATATACACCACAAATAATTTTAGACACCGCAGATTTCAAAATTTACTGGGATAGAACAATACTTACTGACAAAACCATTCACCACAATCGACCAGATATCACACTTCACGACAAGAAAAATAAAACCGTATATTTAATAGATGTAGCAATCCCCAACACGCACAATCTTAACACCACTCATACTAGCAAACTGACAAAATATACAGACCTTACTATAGAACTTAAATCTCAATGGCAGGTAAATACAGTCAAGACAATTCCAATTATAATTTCTAGCACAGGCGTCATACCGAAAACACTCCACGCTAGTCTTAAAATCTTAAATTTACACCCACTCACTTTTATACTTCTACAAAAAGCTGTGATATTAAACACCTGTAGGATTGTTAGGAAGTTCTTGTCAATTGACTAATTATAAGGTAACCATAGTTGTTTGGCCAAAAGCCCGCAACCTTGGTTTAATTCCCCAGTAATGGGCGAGGTATTTATGACTTAAAAAACAAATAATAATAATAATAATAAACTCTTTATTAGCAGGTAGGCAATATTAAAAATTAACAATTTATGTACTTACAATCTACTTAATCTAACAACCTACATACTAAAAGGATAGCCGCTCAGCATTTTACAATGAAAAGCTTTCATTGCAGAGCTGATTTTCAGCGACACCTAGTTATAAAAACGATCTAATCTAGTGTATTAAATATAATAAATAAATATAAAAAGAGGAAATAATATAATAAATAAAATAATAAATAGTAATATATATTTTAAATAAATATACATAATATTGTGTTAATATAAATACCTATATAAATACGTGTGATAAAAATATACATCGAAGTCATAACCAGAATATTATATTGCGTGTAGGTACAATGTGCTTTAAAATCTTTAAATGTTTTTCTGTTTATTTAAGAGGTATGCTGCTAAATACTTATTAAAAGAGAATTTTGACTTTTTATCCCGAATAGGAGGAGGTAAATCGTTCCAACAATGCGTTGCTGCCCATTTGTAACTACCTCGAAAAGCGCTTGTACGATACTTAGGTACTATAAGGGGATTCGACGTTGTTCTTGTGGGGTACACATTTGATTGTTCTCTCCATTTAATTTTATCGTAAAGATATTTTGGTGATTCCGTTTTGATAATTGAAAATACCAAATTAGCCAGATGGTGCCAAATTAGCCAAAAATGACGCAATCCCGGAAATCCCACGGGAGCGGGAACTATGCGGGTTTTCTTTGACTGCGCGAGCGAAGCCGCGGGCGGAAACCTAGTTGAAAATAAAATTTTATTGGATAAGAACAACTTATTCTTAAACTTTATAATTAGATGATTATTTTTACCAAATTTGTAGTTTCTAAAGTAAAAAAAACTGATTGATCACAATAAGTAATAAATTAGGTACTTTTCACACAGGTTTATGTTTAGCTCATAATATAAGTAAAATGAGAAAATATTGATATTTTTTTTGTTTCATCACTTAAAAATAAAGTTGATTCATAAATAAGTACTTCTTTTACTTTTTTAACTACGATTTTTATGAAAAAAAACGTGCGTCGTATTGGGTGACATATGTGACCCACGCGTGCACTCAAGGAAAATATTAGGCGCGAGCGCTCTAGTGTTAAAGTAATATAGTAGTTCTTGGATTTATTAAATTGTAAGGTAATGTTTTGTGGTTGAGTTTGTACTGTAATTGTTTTTCAAAAAGCTTAGTTGGTTGTGAAGCGAAGAGTAGCGGATGAAAAAATAAATGAAACCAATTTCCTTAATTTTATAAGACTAATTCAAACAGTTATGTAGAGTAATGGTAGCGAGAGAGTCGTAATCCCATCCATTGTATGGACTGAAAAATCGTCAAGAATTTACGGATTTAAATTTCTAATAATTTGCCTTCTAAAAAGCATCTGATCGGTTGCTAACTTTAACAACCGGCTGTCTAACATGAATATCTCCATCCTTCACAACTTGGATTGCATAATATGTATTTTACAACAATGCATGTGTACTATTATTATAATATTTTATTACTAATATACACCCCTTCAAATTTCTTATATTTAGCTTATGATTAATAACATAAAATTAGATCCTGCTACGTCCCACCTTTAAAAACAATCTCACAATTTCGAATAACAAACGATGTTATTCAAAGATTATCACTTGAAAATGACTAATGACTTTGGATTTCTTCTGCATGTTAATTGTATGAAGCGCTCCTAACACTAATTTACACTATGTTTATTTAACTATTGACAATTTTAGTACTGCCCTTAATATCATTAGCTGGTTCAAATTTAAACCTTATCCCTTGTTGATAAAGGTTAGGCAGTATTGAGAAACGGCACTAAGATATTTGTCGAAATAGATCAAGACGGGTTACTTTGTCACTTCAGCTACGCTTCTGACAGATGAATTAATTTTTCATCTTGATGAGTATTGAGTAAACAAAGGGAATAGGGAAGGAAGGTTTATTTTCGCCATGTGTTTTCTAGTGTGCCATATGATAAGTCAATTTCGTTTTTGTTTTGTACATTGATTGATAACACTTCTTATCTTCTTCTTAATATATTTAAATCTCGTGTCACAATGTTTGTCCTCAACGGACTCCTAAACCACTAAACCGATTATAATAAAATTCGCATACCATGTGCAGTTCGATCCAACTTGAGAGATAGGATAGTTTAAACATGTAGGTACCATGGGCGAAGCTGGGGCGGACCACTAGTTGATTATAAATTTTGTACCTTCGAGTATCAGCCTCAATTTATTATACTTTTTAAAAGAAAAGCTTGATACGTACTATCAACTTTAATTTCAATCTTAAAGAAAGTAAGTACCTTCAAAACTAGAAACTTATAAAATTACTGCCTTTATTAGCAACAAAATATGATAGCATTGCGAATACCACGTTCAGAAATTTTCCAGAAACCAAAGAATGTACAACAAGTTTATAGTAAACGTTGTATATCACGGTGTAGCGACAAAATGGAAATGCTACGGAAACTCATTTGAATGCCATGCTAAGACATGCAGTGACTTGAGAGGAATGTCATGGTACGGCGGATCTTTATCGTGAGGATGTTCGTGTCTTTCGACCGTTTGTAGCGTATGATATGTTGGTAGGAAGTTTGTTTGTAGCAAAATTGGCATCGATGCAGTCTTTTTTTACAGTAACTACTGTAAAAAAATCAAACTTAAACGTTTGATGCTAAAGGACATCAAATAAATAGCCAAGTAAAAAAAGAGCGTGTGTGCCGTGTCAGAAATGAAACTTCTTTGGCAAGATCGAAGTCAAGTCAAAATCGTCGCCTTATTCCATGACGTGACGGTATTGCTATGACGAAACCTTGAAATTTTACTCTCAACGCGCCTAAATAAATTTCTCTTTAAACAAAATAATCAAAATAAGGAGCATATATACAGGGTGTCCCACTATTGGTATACTAAGCGCGAAGGAACTTGTAGTTTTGCATACACTGATCACGTAAAAAATACTTTAAAAAAAATTACGTCCAAAATTTTTTGCTAAATTTTTCCTGAAAATCCATGTTTTCTTCTCTAGCTTCGCGTAGCCGGCATATTCCGCTTCTCTAATATGAGCATTTTATCTATGAAAACATAATCTTAAACGATAGCTCACGTGCTGGTGGCAAAGTTGGGCGTCTCGCTTGTTATGGGTGTACACATAGAGTTTTAAGAATTCATCTATTTGAAAAAAAAATGCGTCTGAAATTTTTTTATTATTTTTTACGTACTCAACGTATGCAAAACTATAACCTCCTTTGAGCTTAGTATACCAACAGTGGGACACCCTGTATAGTATATAATAGATATCTTTTTTTGATGCGCCCTCGCTTTTTACCAATGTCTTTTATTTTTATGGTTGCCTGGAAGAGATTGCTTTTAAGCAATAAGGCCGCCTATTGTACACTTTCCAATTTTATGTATTCATTTATTTTAAATTCCTGTGATATGTACAATGAAGTGTCATAAATAAATAAATAAAGATACAAAAAATCCAAGACCATTTAAATTATAAACTTCATTATAATCCAGGCTATTTCTTCTCATGTATTAAACATCTAGCTTAGAACTGGAATGCAAGCAGTTTTATGGGTGAAAGGTTGATTAAAACTATCAAAGAGGACGATGGAGCGATAGTAAAACTAGGCGTATCTTGCCTTTAATCTAATAGAGATTAGATAATTATTCAATCATTTGTAAGTGATTCTAAATTTTTAATATCCTACTAATATTATAAATGCGAAAGTTTGTGAGGATGGAATTTTGCTACTCTTTCACGCAAATACTACTGAACCGATTACAATGAAATTTGGTATGTTTTTTCTGAAGACCTAGAATAAGACATAGGCTAGTTTTTCTTTGCGCGACGGGCGGGTGAAGCCGCGGGTGGTAATCTAGTTTAGTAATACTTTTCTGATAGATCAAGCAATTTACCTTTGAAATAACTTAATCGCTTATCATAAGAATACGTCTTAAAATAGTAACATAAACAAGTAGGTATCGATTTTTTAAGAAAAAGGAATCAGTAATGATTATTAATAACGTAATCTTGATAAAAGATTTAAAAAAAAAGTTTTCTTTAGCAGTTTTCTAAACCAGTGCAGTATCCGTAATCCATACTAATATTATAAATGCGAAAGTAACTCTGTCTGTCTGTCTGTTACTCAATCACGCCTTAACTACTGAACCAATTTGCATGAAATTTGGTATAGAGATATTTTGATACCCGAGAAAGGACATAGGCTACTTTTTACCCCGGGACATAGGATAGGTTTTATCCCGGAAATCCCACGGGAACGGGAACTATGCGGGTTTTTCGGAAAGGAAAAACCCGCGGAAAGCTAGTCTGATATAAATAAATAAAAATACTTACTGAAAAAATAAGGTATTAAAAATACGATGAAACACGTCCTATAAAAATCATCAGCTAGAACGTGTTAATGGTAATGTCGAATACGTAGTTCTTTTGATGCTGAATTATTTATATCTCAAAGCAGAAACAATAATATCGGAGATCCGGTTGAAGTATCTATTTTTATTGTTTTAGATAATGATATGTGATAAGCATTATACCCGCGGTTCAGACGTGATGTAGACAAAGATCGTAATGTGTTTGATGGTAATTTGAAATTCACAGAGGGAATGTCTATTTTCTTTATTTTGGAATGTTTTATTGTGTGTAGATTTGAATAATGAAAAATAATTGCTATTCGTTAAAATAGATATCGGATATTAAAACTTTTTCCTATTTTACTGGAATTAATAATTTTTTGAAAAAGATCTGGTCGAGGTGGATTAGGTAGAGTTCGGATTTTCTATTTACAAAATGCTGCATAATATTGCTTACGTAATTTTTTAACGTTAATATCCTTAAATATCTCGCTAAAAATAATGTTTTATCATAGTATTAAATAATATTATTATATGCAATTTCAAAATATTTAACGAAACTTCCTACTTAAAATGAAACTACATAAAGTTTACACATAATGTAAGCAACATTTAGAACTGACCTAGCGCCTATCTTTAAAATGCACAAAGTACTGTAAGTTGTAAGGTGATGGGGAAAATTTAAAAGTGTTCAACGACTCCACTTTTCACACCAAACTGTATAATAAAAGTTAGCAAGTAATTTTCATCTCCATATAAGAGCACACGTTAACTTCACAAGCATGTGGTGCCCTAGAAACTATTTTGTGAGGCTTTTATCTCATTTTCGCGCGAAGTGAAAAGTTTTGCAAAGTTTCTCATACAACAGGTGCCTGCGATGTCAAGATATTAGTCCCTTTTTTAAAGAGCGTTACCCGAAAAGCATTTCCATATTCAAAGGGCTATATTTCTTCTCTTGCAAAGTGCTATGTAACATGATAATGTGGAAATACTCTCACAAACTTTTCTTCATATGACAGTTTAAAATAATGC
>CAJQZN010042794.1:14737-27062 GCA_907164685.1 Colias eurytheme
CTTTATTATAAAATAGAGCCAATTAATATTGAAATCAATCAATTTGTAATAAAACTTTTAATTTGTAGTTATTAAGTGTTTTTGAGTTGGGAAACATAACAAAGTATTTATAAGTCTAATTAAGCAATCATAAAACGTGATCGAATGTACCGGCGATGGGAAAACTTTAAAATAATTGATATTAGTTTCGATTTATTATCCTATATAATGTAATGCAATGTTTTTAAATGTGATATAAGGGCTATATTAAACCGTGCTAATATTTTAAACCAATTGTTTTAAACTAGGTGACATAGGAGACAGCCGAGGCATACGCCCATGAGGCAGTGATTACGAAAAAAACCCACGTTGTCGCATATTTGTCTCATAAAAAATGATTTAAAATTTTAATTACCTCTTTGTTAATACATATTTGTAGATGACTACAACATTTCGTCCCACAATTTACAAGTATTGAACATATAGGGCGTGAAATGTATACACAAAGTTAGAGGTTGTTAGCGCCTTGGTAGCACGTTATTCAAACTTCATGTTAACGACCTTTCATATTTAAATGTCAAAAATAACGAACTTATTAAAATATTTTACATAGGTCGCGGCGTAGTGTGTGGCGTATGGAGTACTGCCGAATGTAATTGGTCCTAATTGAGATTTTTAATGCTCTTGGCTTTGTTAACATACTTTTTATAATGGCATACAACAAGACACAAAAATACGCTTCCTGGTTCATATCAATCGCTATGATTATTTAACCAGTTTAATATAGGATTCTGTTGTATTAAATTTATATTTTATATAGTGTTACTATAATAGATAATTCTTGATTTATTGACAGAATGTAGTCAGGGTGACTTATTTTTAGAGAAATTAGCCGAATATCCAGGAATTCTACAAATTCAAATGTTCTATTTCAGCTCTCTTATAATTTTGTTGGATGTAATAATATTATAATGTACTGACAGTGAGTGAGAAATAGAAAAGAAAGTGTTCCTAATTTAATCTGTCTAATATTCAAGATAAAACTACTATTTAATTTTTAATTTTAAATGCAATACTAATCGAATAAAGTGCATAGTAAAGATATCATTCTTGAGTTTTTTCAACAAATTCTGCGATAAAATCAGTCTTTAATAGTAGCCCTATATTGTATGGTCCTATGATGCTGTGGAGGACTTCAATTACATTTGAGGTTGGCGACATACGCAAGTAATGGCTGTGGTTACATGATAATGGGAGATGTTTGCAGAGTATTATATCGTTTACTTGTATTAAAATTCAAAATTTCTTGATATAAAATAAGTAAGTAGTATAATGTGAAACGCTTATTGAATTATCGAAGATATTTTACGAAATATGTTCTGTATCATCAATCATTATGTTTTTAGAATATAACAAAAATATGGTTGAATAGCATGGAATCTAAAAATAAACTCATCTCTCACAAGTCAAGTGACAGGAGATTTTTCCAATAGATACATATATATAGATAGATATAGTTGTCCAGAAATATATATTTTTTAATTGGCAAACGTTTAATAATTTTAATTACCTCATGCCAAAAATCGGATGTCACTGAAAGTTTAATTGGTTGAGTTTTAAAGTCAAAGTTTATTTTTTAAGATTAATTATTTACTGCTTATGTTCTTTTATATTCTTCAGTTCCTCGTTCTTTTTGAAGACTTAACGAGCGTAACTTAGACGTAAGCTTACGAATTTTGTTTCTTATAAAGTAACATTCAACTTTTTTCTAGGATTCCGTTTAATAGGCTTTTCAAGGTCTTAGGATTATGTAATCCCTGCTCACTACATAGTATAAAACAAAGTCGCTTTTTCTGTCCTTTTGTCTCTATATATACTTAAATCTTTAAAACTACGGAACGGATTTTTATGCGGTTTTTTTTAATTGATAGAGTGATTCAAGAGGAAGGTTTTAGTATTATATAATTTATTAGGTTTTAGAAAATGCGGACGAAGCCTCGGGAGGAAAGCTAATGTGCAATAAAGCACAAAAATTCATAAGAAATAAATTTAAATTATTCATGAATTCAAATTAATATTTCAAAATGTATTTTTAACGTTTTCGTAAATATTGACACGTACCAAATTAAGCTGAGCAATTACCTACGCATTGTAAAATAAAATAATGATTATTTTCCTTTCACTTGCTGAATTTGTAAATGGCTTTCACTAAATAAATTCATTTATTTAAAATGCTTTTGATGTAAGGAAGTCTTTACAAAATCGTATGAAAGAAATTTTCGTCAACTAGGCTTTGAGCCCTCCTAACTTTTACTAATTGGAACAAACTTTCACGTCCAAATAAACGAGTCTTTTTCGGGGCTAAATTATTTGGCACTCTGTGTAATATAATTAGGCAGAAGCTCAATATTTTGCGATTTTTTTTATAATATAGTGATTTGTAAATAAATTATTCATAGGTACGTTCGTGAGGATTATTATAAAAACGGATGTAGTTTTTGTGAACTAAACTTGGTTGATGTTTGGTTATACACCTTATTTTAATGTGAGTACATACCAATAATTGTCTGATTGTGAAAGTATTTTTAGAAAAGCGGCTGCTAAGTAAATAATCAAATGGATTTTACAGATAGAAAGTCACACACTTCATGATATTTATAAATTAAAATTACTCTTTAATTTTCTGCAATTATTTATTTAATAAGATGAAGAATTGTTTGTAAAAAACTGTAGGTGTGTTAAAAAAAATTATAAGGCTAAAAACGAATAGAAAACATACTACATACTTACCCAAATTTGTCACCTTTTCCTTATTGAGTACAAGACCTTTAAGGCATACCATAATACCACGAATTAGAGAATTTATATAGGTATCTATTTGTGGCCGTTGACAGTGACTTGTGGACAAACATACTGACATGTTGTGGATATGTTCAACAGTCGATAGGTGATTACAGCCTAATGAGGTACAAGCGAAGCCTCGGAATCTTCTAATACTTTTCACTTAATCTACGTTATTACTTTGAACACTCTTTATACTATGCTTTGAACGTAGCAATTTTTATAATGACTTCATATTTGAAATCATTTAGTTGTCAAAATTTTTAAGCAATTTACGAATGTTTTGTATTGTGTTGAGTCATGATTTGTTAAATTGTTCATATAATTGGAAAATTCTCTTGTGTAACTTTACATCCCACGCCCGAATCTTAGTGTTGAAATTGTTTATTATTTTTAGATTAAGTTCTATAATCAGGTATATCAAAACTTTGTAAATTTTTAGTTATATATTTGCCATAATTTAGTATTTAAGAATGACTCATGTAGTTACCTTAACCTATGATAATTTTTTTTTCCATTTTACTTATCAATTTATTATTTTAGTTCAACTTGTATTTATAAAAGGAATTTAATTTGTAACAACCCCACCGAACTAAAGAAATTTTTAGAAAAATATTTTTTTATTAAGAAGCTTTATCTCTGTAGATACCTACCATCTACCATTTATTTACTCATGTGATAGCAAGACTAACACGTGACTACTGTAACAAATAAGAAACCCGCCATATTATCTCGTCAATCTTAAACGATGATAAATTATAATAAATCCAACGACAAGATGGCGTCAGTGGGTGTGCGCAAGCGCCGGCCAGTGATTGGCCGTAACATGATTAGCATTACAAATGGATTTAATTTGATCATGGTGAATTTAAGGGGTGATGGGGTCATTGACACTTGGTTTTTTTGTGATAAAATGTGTCTTCAATTAAACTTGTAATAATTACTTTATAGTTCGTAGCGACAGGCATTGGTAGAAATTCATTTTCTTTAGGTATAAATACTAATTCATATTCTAGAATAAAAGTTATGTTATGTAATTACTAATTATGTAAGCTAGATTGACTAATACCTACATAAATTAGTATAAGCTTTTACACTCTTAAAGCTTATTTTTGCTGTGGCCTATTTATTGTATTTAAATATACCTATAGAATAAATTTTTGTATTTTTATCAACTCTATCTACTCAAAAGAAACCATTTTTGGGCTTAGCCATGTCTTACACTTAATGATAAGAGATAAATACATAGTTTAAAAGTAAATTCCGATCCTTACATCCAAAAGTCGTTTATAGTTTCTCTCTCGATCGACTGAATTCGATGTAGTTGCACTAAAAGCGAGGGATCTATTTTTATTGACGGCTCTAATGGATTTTTGTAATGTGATCTTTAAATTTGGTGTTGTTTTTTAACACGTATTCCGTGTCAAGCGTTACCGCACACGTTTGCTTTTAGCTTATCTTAAAGAAGATAAATCTATTGTGTTTCATCGGTTAAATAAAAAATAAGTTTATTAATTAAAAGTCGATAAAAATGCTTCAATTTGATAGAATAAACCTCTGATATATGTATTTTACTAGCTGTGCCCCACAGTGCTCCGCTCCTGTTGATCTAAGCGTGATGATAGAAGGTAGGCCTTACTTATTAAAAGGAATGCTATAGGTAGCATTCCTCGATAAATGGGCTATCTAACACCGAAAGCACTTTTCAAATCGGACCACTAGGTACTCAGTGGTTCCTTCATCAATAAAACAAACAAACTAATTAATATAAGTATAGATTTATATTTATACTTTCAAAACCTTCTGCCAGCTTTTGCTTCTGAAATAAATTGATTACGCTTATCGAGAGACACTATCCGTGATAAAAACAATGTTAGAGTAGATAGAGTTAGATAATGTATCAACAAAATGCAATTTTTAGATATGATACAAATATCTACAATACATTGTTGAAAGATAAATAAACATACATATTTTATCCTTCTTAAGATGCAGTTACACTCCTGAGTCCTGTGATTTTTTTTTAAATGTAAAAATATTTTTTATTTTGTTCGTAGTAAAATCTCAATACCAAAGGTCTAAATCCTACGTATAAAATAAGCGAAGCATAACTTAATATAACTTTGTTGTATAAAGAAAAAAAAAATACTAATTTGTGTTCTACTAAAAAAACAGTATATTTAATGGAAATATCATCGGTAGCAAATAAAGTCTTGTGATCCTTATAATAGGTAGGTAGGAGAGTCGCATACACAACTTCTTCACCGAACACTTGCCGCTCGTCGATCTTCAGCGTCCTGCAAGAAAAAATAATAACCTTATTTGTCTTAGAGCAGTCTAGACAAAAAAGTGGGTAAGATTAAGCTTTTAGGTTCTCATCAGCATGCGTCACCTGCATTTTGTTCGCAATGCAATGTTAAGTTCTATAACTAAATAATAGACACATATTTTATTTACGATAACTACATCACCATCATACTACAATAAAAATACACTTTGGCTTGTCTCGACTTGTGGCAAGGACCTCCCAAAATTTTATTCTCAATTTTTTTTAAGCTTGACTGCGCCTTAACACAAACAAACAGTAGGTGGTATGTAATAGAGTATTGTTTTTCAATACGTAGGCGTATTACACCAATACTGTGATAATTGTACACATATTGTTGCTTCTACGTTATTTATTATTGTATTGATAAGGTAGGATTCATTTGCATCTTATCATTATAATGTGCTAGTAGCTGACTACTGAAAATGGTTTGTATATAAACCACCTGAACTTGTTTCTAAAAAAATAATTTTAAGTAAGTACCTAGGTTTTCAACACCTGTTTCTAAAAAAATAATTTTAAGTAAGTACCTAGGTATTATTGATCAGTATGACTTTAAATATAATAAAACTAACTGTATAATAATACAAAAAACGGTCTTTAAGGTTTCATTTCTTTTGATATTAATTACATTTTATTAAGCCCGTAAAAAACTCGCTCGTTTACTAACAAAAAAGGCAAATAACTTTTTGTCGTGTTGTAATACCAACATTCATTGATTGAATAGTTTGATGACAAACATAACTTCAAGAGAAAATAGAAGTATAAATCAACTAGATTTCCGCCCGCGGCTTCGCCCGCGTTTTCAAAGGAAAACCCGCATAGTTCTCGTTCCCGTGGGATTTCCGGAATAAAACCTATCCTATGTGTTAATCCAAGTTACCCTCTATATGTGTGCTAAATTTCATTGTAATCGGTTCAGTAGTTTTTACGTGAAAGAGTAACAAACATCCATACATCCATACATCCATACATCCATACATCCTTACAAACTTTCGCCTTTATAATAGTATTAAGATTAAGATTAACTAAAAAAAAAAGTAAAAACATAGACATAGTAATAAATAGACGATACGATACAATACAAGTAGAGATACCTTTTACGTCTTTGGTCTTTCTTGCAATTAATTCACATGTAATCCTGTTTTTTTGTTAGCTTGTGTAATGTTTCCGCTTAAGTCTTCCCTTGACATAAATACGACTTAGGAATTCTTATTAACTTTTCTAAATAATGAAGGTCTTTAGTCTCTTAATTAAGCGCAAAGAGGGTTACTTTTATTTTTGTTACGGTATTAGTCACGGTTTGATTAGCTCGTAATACTGTTTTAAAAATAAATAATATTTTTTGGGTAGGTTATAAAATTAAAGTAACCTACTTGTTGATTTAAGATCGATTGATGGCTTAATTAAATAATAATTAATGCGAAAACTAGCTAAATATGAATCAAAATTACGAAAAAAAAAACAACACAATTAGGTAGTATGGGTAGTACGAGGATGGTAGAAAAAGGACTTAACAAATGAGATATTGTTCTATCATCATGTTATTTCAAACTAGCTTTCCGCCCGCGGCTTCGCCCGCGCAGTCAAAGAAAAACCCGCATAGTTCCCGTTTCCGTGGGATTTCTATGTCCATTCTCGGGTATCAAAATATCTCTATACCAAATTTCATGCAAATTGGTTCAGTAGTTAAGGCGTGATTGAGTAACAGACAGACAGACAGAGTTACTTTCGCATTTATAATATTAGTATGGATGATGTTCAATATCGTAAACTACAATATCGTATTTCAATATAGAAGTCTAAACATCGTTATCACGTAAAAATAAATTCCAGAAACTAGTACACAATATCCTAGAACTATTGTATAACATTTTCCTATTTCTTTAAACACAATTACCCACGTCTTTAGAGGTATGTATTTTTATTTGCACGATATTTGCAAAGTTAAACAGCAACTTGTGTTAGATTAAATCCGGGATTTTATTCCGTGCATTTCCACCGTATAGTTGAAGCAAACTCCAGTATTCATTGCTGGCTAGTTAGGGTTGCCAGGTAAAAGTATTACAGGTGAAAAAACCGGATATAGTAAAATTATTGTATGGTAAGAATGTTGATGTGCAAAATTACCTAAAATTGTAAACCTTGTTGATTTAAATATTATAGCGATAAATCGAACAAATTTTAGTTATTATTCAAATATTATGTAAACATAATATGTATGTACTTACTTCAAGTATAATTATTATTTAAAAGTGTGTTTCAAATTGCTAATTAATTTTTAAAAAATGTTTGAGGGTCAACCCTAATAACTACAAACCAAGATTTATATGGAGTTCACGGATATTTACACAGTCTAACATTATTTTTATGCCCTACCTATAATGTTTTAATGAGGTTACCGAGTGTATAATATGACTATTAAACTATATAAACGATATAATCTTAACGTTATTGATCATAAAATCCCAATTAACTCCTAACTAATTTTTAATTACTAATCACTTACAGGAACAGGATCAGTACATACCTATTACCCACATCACTGATTTTCCCTATTTTCCAATAAACCTAATTAACCGTTTCCTTGTTTTCCTCTGTTCTAAACGAATGGCCTTGTTACGCACAAATTTGACGGAATAGAAACAGGTTTATCCGCTCCAGGCGTATCGGTCGGGCCCTCTATTTGTTTTAAAACTTAATTGAGGTCTTGATGAGTTCGTAATTGGGCCTCACACGGATCGCACTATGCAAATGTAACTACTACAATAATAAAGATAAAATGACCCGCGGGCTAACGCCGGTCATGTAAATTTGTTCACCCGTCCACTTAAACCTTTTAAGATTTGTTTGGGGAACTTAGATTGTTATGTAACTTCGTAATGTATGCAGGATTATTAATTGTGTTGACTTGCGGCCACATATTGAAGTTTGGGGCTAATAACTGTTCCGTCTTACTGTTGTTACTGTTGTTACTGTGAACGGGAGGTTAAAATTATATCAAATAACAGTATTATTTCTATGATGTCTTAAAGCAGTATTATTTCACACTGGAAATAATACTGCTTTAAAACATCATGGTATGAGGGCTGAAATTTGAAACTTAAATTGTTGTTTCGTATGTTTCGTTTTAAGTTTAACATTGAGCTAAATTGAGATTATTTTGTCTTGGATTCGAAATAAACTTCTCAAATAGATTTGATGGATTCTATTGTTTACTGTCGTCATGTAATCTTTCTGAAAATAGAACCACAGAACGTTGGATTCTATTATTTAATCGCGTCATATTATGTCATATCGTGGGCCAATTCGTGGGTCAATTATTTGCTGTATTGGTCCCATGTAGACCATAATATTGATACCATCATAATATGGATTGAATGCTCTAAGGAGCTTATATGAAAGCTATATAATATAATAATGAAGTTCGTATGAAATTCAAATTCATTTATTAATTGTAAACGCTGTTAGTTGTTCGTTGTACAAAATTGTTACATTTTCTATCCTAGAATAAAATCTTTTTTAATCGAATAACGTTTCGTCGAGATCTAAAGGTATGCTTTATTGAAATATTCCACGAACATTCGCTACTTGGCGCGTTCCCGGAAAACTGAAAATAAATAAGTAACGTAGGTAATCGCAAACAGAATACAGTTCAGTCACGTTTGTAAGTCAATGGCACTAACTCCCGCGTCTCGAGTTTAAACGGCCTAAATATTTGATGAGACCAACGGGATCAAATGAAATAGCGATGGGATGTATCAAGAGGGAATCAGATATCCACTAAGTTTAACAAGGGCGTTTGTAACGGAATATATTATGATGCGATCGATAGTATTAGTAGGATAAAATCAACGCAGATGTCTTCGTGCGCGTTAGAATATTTTATGGGTTATCCGATAATGGTGCTAGTGCAATCTGTGTACATTAGTGAATTTGAAATATTTAATACGATGGTGTCTCTAATGACAAAATATGGGATGAAGATGCGAACTTCAGAAGGTATCGCGTGGTATCGCTTTGTTAAGCATCGTTAAACAAATTGAAAGGGAACTTCAAATTCTTCTGAATAGAGCTGTTCTGTCATCCAGAAAATCCTGTTATAATATGTATGACTAGAGGTCCGCCCCGGCTTCGCCCGTGGTACATATTTCGCAATAAAAGGTAGCCTATGTCCTTTCTCGGGTATCAAAATATCTCCATACCAAATTTCATGCAAATAGGTTCAGTAGTTTAGGCGTGATTGAGTAACAGATAGACAGACAGAGTTACTTTCGCATTTATAATATTAGTATGGATGATAATGCTATACAAAAGCCCACCAACAAATCAAGCTTGTTTCGATCAAACCGAACACTATCTACACACTGTTTCCCTATTCAAACGCCGTCGTTAAATATTCACAACTACACAAATTAACTTCCTCGTTTAAAAACAATGCCTCAAAACACTAAAGAGGTCGTACTATCATCCAATATTAACAAGGCTTTGTTTTATAAAGTTCAAGCGGAAAGCAACTCGGTTATCAATATTCATAAGCGAGATGTTTCTGAGGAGAAGCTAGGCAATAAACAAAGCTTCGCCAAGTAACCGATCTGGAAGAGTACTTCGACGATCATAAATTTCAGTTTGCAACTTGCAGTAAGTAACATTCGATCAATAAGTGTTTTGTATGGGTTCTATATTTGCAATCTAATACGCTACAAAACTTTCAAGCGAACCTAATATAAGTTACGTCATGAGCTTCCGCGCTAATAGGTAAACGGCTTAGATTCAGCGCTTTTAACAGCGAATGTAATCCTTAAGCGGGGGTGTTAATGAGCAAATTTGTTTGCATATTTTTGAAGGATTTATTCGTACAATGGGGCGCACGTGCACCTATATTGAAGTCACGTGTCTTGTTACACAGGTCAAATCAGATCACTATTATATTATGCAAGTACACGCTTGGTATAGAGCTAAACTTTTAATTGGGGTGGGTTCTATAAACAAAACCCATTAATTGGATTTCATACATATGACGAAGCATATTTCATACAAAATGTGGGAATATCGTTTTAAAAGTAAAAAAAATCTAAATGAGGTTGGTACTGCGCAATTTAAGTATCAATGCTAGGTTTTTAGTTAATAAAAATATGTAACTGTTATGAATTTCTAGAAAAAACTGAAAAAGGTTTCATGTAGATAAGGTTGCATAGATATTTTCAATACCTTCATGGGAGGCCCGTGTACCAGCAGAGAGAACATAAATGATGATGATTTTGGGACATTTTCAATAAATTACTTGTTTGGTTTATCTTAAAATAATTCACTAAAAGCACAGTTTAAACGTTAAAGGATAGCATACTCATTTTTTGTAGATAGATTTTTTATTGCATACCTATAAGTAGAAATTATAAAACCCTTTTCTACTATTTATAAAATACTTCACCACAGTAACAACAATGCATTAATATTTATTATTATTCTTAATAGCCTGATTACGGTAACAAAGGAATAAATTAATTACGATTTTATGGTTTAATTTGCGTGACTAGAAATAATAAGAAAGCTCCATTTCTTAATCTAGGTATATGGTATTTTGTTGGAATTTATAAAATGACTTGCTGCTACCAGCGGGTTTTCCTGTATTTGCACTGTTTTATAATGAACGTAAATTTCATTTTTATTCAAAATATTGTAATTTTAAACTGTTGTCGATTGAAAATTTCAAGTTGAATACTTTTTTGTATATTATAAGTATCGACTTATTTCTCATGGCAATTAACTTCAAATTTCTACCAATTCTTTAGAAAGTAAAAAAAAATATTCATATAATGTTTATAAGAGCGAGACTCTCAACATGTTCACCTTTTGCATTCCGAGTATATAAAATAAATATTAAAAAGTCATTTTATAAGTATTACTAAATCTCTATAAATACAAAAAATAATAATAAATATAAGCCAGACGACGATAAAATAATTTTAAAACGAATACACAATACAAACACCATTATGATACTAAGATGCTACTACTCTACTACTCTACTATGATACTAATCGCGTAATCCTACCTTATAGTCACATAATTTTAAAGAACAAACATAACAGCTTAACTTTATTTATTCTCGAATAAAATTTAATGTGATATACTTTAAACAACAATACACAATAATAAATAATACATGCATACAGTGATTATAGTCACATAGTCGTCATTTGAATAGACACAAAGCGCGGGTGGTCATGGATCTTGAGACGGTAAAAAATGACCCGTAATTTCCTTGTTAAAATGAGAATGAGATACGGCTTACATATTAATTTAGTGTAATCAATACACAAATAAATATAAAAATTAATGACGGTTATAAGGATATGGGGCGGTTCTATGGGAATGGTATAGTCACTATTTATTTTTAAGCGTTATATATACATAGTTCGGTAATCCGTCGGGTATAATAACATATTAGTGAAGCCTTTTTTAAAAACGATAACAATTGTGAAGAATGTGTCTACTTCGATTAAAAAGAAATTATTTTAGTAAAATTGTTTTTTAAATTCATGATTCATGCTTGTATGATAAATTTAATATTACCACATATTACACTCGTAATCTGAAACTACAGAAATTATGTTATTCTAAATAGCCGGGTACTAATTTGGTAGGAAAATTCGAAAACTTTCTAAATTGGCTTTCTAGGTATCGTGAAGTAGGTATAATAAAATCAAGTATTTTGACAATCAAAATACTTGATTTCTAATACCGGAGCTTCAAAGCTTTCGTAATAAAACACTTTATATTTCTTATCTTGGATCTATTATGTTCAAGTTTAATATATACCTAGGTAACACAATATTTGTTAAAAATTAAAATTAATAGCTAGCTGTGCCCCGAACATTTTTATATTTAAATTTTACCCGCATTGCTTCGCTCCTGTTAGTCTTAGTATGATGATATAATAAAGCCTTTCTCGATAAATGATATCGATAAACAATTTTTCAAATCGGACCTGTGGTTCTCGAGATTAGTGCGTTCAAACAAACAAACTCTTCAGCTTATAATATTAGTATAGATTAATAACATTGCACATCCTAGATGTGCATGTCATTAACTTTTAATACTTTATAATATTAGTATAGAATATAGATTAATAATATTGCACGTACCTACTAGATGTGCATGTCATTAACTTTTAAT
>CAJQZN010042794.1:67226-100306 GCA_907164685.1 Colias eurytheme
TGTCGTGGATAAACAAGACTGTCGTTTTGAGACGTCATTAAAAAAAAAGAACGTTCGGTCAGATTGAAATTATTCATAGAACAAAAAAGAAGTAGTACTTACTTATTTAGAGACCTAATTTTGAAATAAATTCATAACTAAATTCAAATATTAATCTTAACACAAAGAGTCTATAATAAAGTATTTTGTCTAGACTAGATCAGAGCAGGAGCAAACTTTTCAAAGTACCCTCTAGACGATATTTGTTAGAACGTCGAGAGCGTATCTTGAGCAACAGAAAAAAGGTCAGATACAAATTGTTGGCAAACGCGCGAAGTGTCGAAGAGCGAAAATATGTTGATTGAATAAAGAAAAACTATTAAAAGTTTCGCCTGGCGTTTCTAGTTCAGTTGAGACAAACAAAATGAGTGCATTGCGTACCGAACAAGTTTTAAATGAAACAAACATTTTGTCCTGTTTACTGCTATTGTGATTTTAATTAATTTTGTTACTAACTTTGATCAAGTTTCTTTTATTGCAATTCATTACGTTTCTGATATAAAGCCTCGTATATTCCGAATTGGTTTCATAACATTAATACGATCTTCAATAAAACTTACCTTACCAATATCTGTATCAAAATAATCAAAGTCATACAGTAACTCTATTGTTTCATAAAAAAGATCTCTGCGTAGTGGATGATAAATACATGTGGAAGTTATCATTGCTTAAACTTTTTGGAAGTAATATTACGGACAAAGTTAGTCTCCCTTGCGCTTAAGATTCGTATAACTTTCTTAATACCTCCCAAGATTACAGCCAGTCGCCCGTATGTTCGACTAGATAATATATCGGAATAATAATAAAAACGACAATCTGCTTTTATTTGTTACGCTATAAATTGTTATGCGCTGTTATTAATTCTGCTCGATATATTCCAAATATTGGATCGTTATACGAAATATCATCAATTACCGTTCAAGAAAGTCCATTATCCTTGTATTATAAATGCTCATAACAATTGAGAATAATGATGTTTGTGTGATTGAAAGGGTTATCCGGTTAAAATATTGGCTTGGCGGTTTGTTTTACTCAGAAGCAATGTTTAGTAGCAAAAGCATTTGAGCATAGTTTATCGTGGTTTATCAAACGATCATAATTTCGAAAAGGGAAAAGAATTTGAAATATGTAACGGTGATGCTAAAATATATTTCCAATGACCGTGACTTCTGCTTCTGAACATTCTTTGTTTAAATGTGTGGTTTTCACACACATTGACTATTTGAAATTCTTCAAAATGGTCATAAATTATTAGGAAAAGGGTCTTAAGGCGACACCGACGTCAATTAAAATAGCGTTGACCGATTTTTTTGTTTTTGTTTCCTTAAAAAGTGTTAGACGGCGTGGGCTTTTAAATCTTTTGGTGCGATAGTGGCATTCTACAGGTGCTATGTCTGTTGGTGGCCGGCTATGTCAAACCCTTAGTTTTATATTAAACTAATTTTAGGCAATTTCAACTTTATGGTAAAGAAAGAAGATTTTAATTGCAATGGTTCATAACTACTGGATCTGATGTTGTTGTAAACAGTGACGTAGATTTATGTGAGAGTTTGTTTATATTTGGAAATAATCGCAAAAACGTTACGGCTTGAAAATAAGAGTATGTACAATTTGAAAAATGTTAATATTCTTAATATCTGTAATAATTATTGTGAAATGAATATCAATAAAATATCTCCTAATTATTTATAACAGAAATAAACAATATGAATAATATGTACGATGAATTGTATATTTTATTTACTCTTTAATACGCACCGTCATTAGAACCCTCATATTTTCAAGAGAACGTCTCAAATTTGCGCACCATCATTAAAAAAGGAGTATTTACAACATCAATAATTAAATCTTGCACAGCTGTATTTGACATTCGAATGGGTTTAAACAAATTTGCATGCGCGGATCCCTTACAGCCTATATTCAGACAATATATTATTAATCTTTAATTTACTTTATTAGCGCTTTCCCCTATCGTAGACTCCCCCGCCCTAGGGAACACGGAGAACGAATATTTAAATTTGAATGACCCCCTTCAGGTTACCTTTTTAAAAATACGAACATGCCTTGCTTTGATGTGTCATAAACTTATTCCAATTTTTTGTCACGAGCACCTTCGGCGTGGTACTTTGCTATGTAATGAGATAAATTAGGGAGCGTTATTAACAACTTGAAAGCTTCACTCAAAAATAAGGCAATTTTGTTTTAAGAAAACCGAGAAAAACAGTTTAAAAAAGATTTGAGGGGCCAGCAATGAGTAGGTAAATTTATGAATAACTGCAGTTATGACAACAGATTTCGGGGCTGTTCAGATATTATAATATGAATTTATTAACATTAATAATCATGCAATTTTGGAAACTCACATCCTTCTCTTACAGTTCTACAAAAATAAAAATAAATTGACGCTTCTACATCTACAATAAATGGCGACATTAAACAACTGTATGTCCTCCTTTGAAATAAATTCAAATTTTATCATTCACAAGGAACCTACTCGAAATCCCAGATAGAAAATAAAATAAGACATCCAGATACAAAATGGCTGTTTCGAATCAGGACCAGCATTGCTTATAAATAATTTAAGCATACATCTAATATTGGCGGAAACAAAACAGTAACGTTGTTTTCAAATGCAAATATCCCGGGGGTAATGAGCTAACTGTATGCAATTTAAAAAGCTCGTACAAATGAGGTGAAGCTGCCAAAAAGATAGAAAGAGATTTCGGGATTAAGAATGAATAGTCAGACATGTACTTACTGCTAACTGCTTGCATGTAGATTGTTCTGGAATTTTAACGCTACGCCTTTGTACGTAATTTTGTTAGTACTTTTTGGGTTAGAATTACGAGGAAGATGAACGAGGAGTTTTGGCTTTGGCATAGATAGTTACATATTATTTTGACAGACGTAGTTATGACGCTTAAACAACTCATTGCACTGGATTGTAATAGTATTCTAGATTGTTCTAGAATGTTGCATTTTAAGCTTCTTCTATTTGACTGATGACTGGTGTTTTAGGGAACATACCTTTTATTACAATTTAGTGACATTATAGCATGCCAAAAATCTCTTTGTTGTATGTATTACTCCAAGTCACTCAACTTAAATATTCAGGTGAAATCTGTTGTTCCCCCTCAGGGCAACTCATTTTTCCTCCTGGCCCATACAAAATGAGTTCCATAAAATTCTCCCTACCTATTGTTAATTCAATCAAGTCGAAATCTTAACATTACAAGGATAAATTGGTTCAAAGTGGATAGTTGTATGTACTATAAAAGTTTGCAATGACAACAGGAAATCAGGCGTCTAATTCCACAGTGGGAGTTCAAAGGGCGTCTCATTAAGTGGCAACCAAAGAAACGTTTGGGCTCTAATCAGCTGGCGGCGATTAAGACGTACAAACTTGGGTCCGCTAAGACAACAGACGGTTTGGATGTAGGAAACAATTGAGGTGGTATTTTTCAAGAAATATAAAAAATTGCCAAAAAATAATAATGCTTGCACTGTTGGAATTCACCTTTTCTATTCATTTGTTATTACAAATTGTAAAATGTGTTAGTTCTTGCTTATGTTCTTTTTTATTCAAGAAAAAATTGCATATTTCGATATAAACTAAGAAGAAAATTAGAAATTATTTTGTAAGTATACTCATACAATATTTTTATCAGCACTAAATAACAATAAGACCAAAAGCTACTAACTCACCAACAAGTGAAAACAACACTAACTTCTGAACGTATAGCGAGTACAGTATAGTATAATCGAGAGCATGAAACTATAAAAACTGCAACTCCAGTATCATAAAATGCCGGATCCATACCTGATTACTTAATCCACGTATCCTCTTATTTACCGAAAACTTTTACGTCGTGCCTAATTTATTTTCTGGCTAAATCTTACTCGCGGCTCCGCACGCGATCTCAGTCAAACGTCGGCTTTTGATAACAGCATTATAACAAATGGGTAGCGTATTTTATCCGACCTTCCTAAATCAGCCTTTACGTGCCTATTAGATAAGCTTATGAACCTATATTTTTTGAAAAAGAACTATTATAGAGTAATTTATGGTGGCGACACGTCCTGGCTTAGCTTGTTATTGATAAAATTATATCGCAAAGCTATTTAGCTGGGTTATGATGAAGTAGCTAACGTTAAAGCGCTTTGCTAAGTATAAAATTTAACGTAAATTTTCTTATATTGAGCGAATGAATTCCTTATTTTATACTTAACAAGCAGTATGATGACGACAATACTATAGAGTTTATGCTCCGCCATCTAGAATAATATTATGTGTTTAAATAGTGAATTTTAATAGAAATTACCAGATTTGTTTACAGGATTTATTGAAAGGTTATAATTTTCATATAATATGAGCGAAAATATTATATTTTAAAGTATTTGAATATTCAAACAATAACGATCTGTTGTTTCAACGAATAAGCTTTGTCTTGTGACTACTCTGATTTTTCTCTACAAGCGTTAAATGTTATTCGACATTCTGCCATTATGCTCTTAATAAACTTCTTTCATCAAGATCAACTGACAAAATTAAAACAAGCAAAAAATTGCAACCCCATAGCATACAGCTAATTGAAGGTGTTTTGTACGAAATACCCAACAAACGCTCACTATTATCTCAAACCAAACGTTCATTGTCAAAATAAATTTCAACTACGAAACGGTACTCAAAGTTCAGCCCGTTCAATAACAATTAATATTAGCGTTCAATTGAATTTTCCAAGTGCAATAAAATTTACCGATGGAGCGAACCATTTAAATTAGGCCCGATAACTTGAACTGAAAAGGATTTAACCAGGAGTGTACCAATTAGTTTGCTGTTATTTTTCAATTCCGTCCGACGCCGCGGAAATTGGGTCGATCAAAATCGATCATTCGTATTTGCGATACAGACATTGATTTCGCTGAATATTTATTTACACTGCTAAAGGGCTTTTCTAATCTATAAAATATCATTATGCAGTGAGGTTACATTATTTTCGAACGTATTTCAGAATGCTCTCGATGTGTAAAGATGGTATTGAGCCTTGCATTCGCATTCCAACGTTATTAAATTTAATACAAAATTTGGATAAAAATTTTCAAACTCAAACTTATAACGCATATACCTTTTACTGATTGCACTACACATATTACGATTGCTGATTAAAAGACCAAATTAACTTAAACCATTCTAATTAATGAAACACATATAAAATAGCGTATTTACAAATGAGTTCGAACGCTCCCCCACTAGGATATACTCTAAAACGGCACTGAGTCTAATTCACATTTCTAAAGCGACCCCTACTTTATCCTTTGACGAAGGATAAACTGAAATGATTGATTAGCTCCAAGTAATTGTTCAAATGTTTGTTCCAATCATTCTGCCTGAGACAATGGCTTTGAAAAGGCTATCTCAATTTGCTTTGCGACTTGGAAACTCATGAAAATAATTGTAATTAAGCTTCGGAAATAACTGCTAGTGTTTTCCTTTAATTTACTTCTTAATTGGTTCATTATTAAGAGGTGGAACTAACACTTTTAAGAACTGGGTACTGTGCTCGTGTATAAAACGTAAAATAGTGGTTTGTCAAGTTTGTTATTGTGATATAAAAGTTACTTATAATATCATGTAAAACAATACTTGGAGGAAAACATTAAATTTTCAAACACGTAATATTTATTATAATATAACATAGAGCTAATTAATAATTATTGAGTATTTTTAATGTGTGTGTTATGTTTGAAAAATAAATTTACCACTTCACAAAATATAATAAGCAACTTTATAATACCTACGTATTCAAAAAACATCAATTATCGTGGTCTTATTCATAAACAAGTGTGACAAACCTTTTATAATTTAGCTGTAGCAAAACACTTAAATATTTTTCAAACCATAATAAAGTTGTATCGTAACAATAAAACTGTAAACAGTGTTTCATGTTTTTTATAAATTTTCCCTTAATTATAAACGAAATTTTTTATCACTAATATGGCGTGATAAGTGCCTTATTCACTTATCTCGGGTAATTAAATCAACCTTCATAAATTATTCATGTTTTTTTGAGTCAACGAAATGTTTGATTAAGCTCACGGATGCTTTTACTAGTGCCAAGGTTGGAATATAAAATTGGGATCAATATTGGACGGTTTCGAAGCTTTGAATTAAAATAATTGGCAGCCACTTATTAGATTTATCAATTTAAGAATATTTTGAAAATGTGCTTATTTTTCAAGTATTTAATATTATAAAAAACTCACAATAAAAACATTATTTTAATCCTTTAATCATCTGAACAATACTAACTTCTAATTTCAAGTGAGTACATACTTTTAAATTACATCGTTGTCTTTATGCAACTATAACTGTTTTCACAGAAACTTTTAGTATAATAGTATAATATCCTACCCAATAATTTTCTACGCATTTCACTCACTATAATACTATCTATATTTCCACACAGAATTATACATTTTGACACATAACCTATTCAGCCGTTTCTCACCAAAAAAGCGCCTTACACAAATAAAAATAACTAGGTTAAAAGGACAAAAACGGCTCCTTCAAAAGTTTTTATATGCCACGCTTGGATGAACAATAAAGTAATGAATGAGTTGACCGTCGGCGTCACTCCGGCGACAGCTATGACACCCTTATCTGAGGACACACGCTATGTAATGTACCTCATAATGAATTTATCGAGAAAGGTGTTAAATGTGCGTGTTTTTGTATATATAGTACAAAGATAAGCAAAGACTACAATATGCATTTTGTTGGGGTTTTAGCTCTAAGAAGGAATCTATATTATAAAATTTTTCATCATCATTCACATCATTTGAGATAATAATATCTTTTTGAATGTGGGAGTCAGGACCGTTTTCATTACCCTTTTCAGTATGTGTAAGTTCTGGCATGTGTATTTCGTACTTATGACCTTTTTGTATTGAATTTAGATTATAAAATTGTTTATCTGGGGACACACGCGATATTTGTGCCCTCAATACGTAAACGAATTTACCCTAAGTTGAGTTGTGTGTATTTCATATAATCTTTGGAGTATCTAGATGCAAGATATTTAGGTAGTTGTTGCATGTTGTTTGCTACGTTTAGGGCAGTAAACATAATTATGATATTGAAGTGTTAAAATTCTAGGATATATTCAAATTCAATATTTTTAGTCGTTCATTGATTGTAAAAAATTAGATTTATTAAATAAAAATGTTAATTTAGAAATGAATATAATAAAAATAATCATATTATGTAACTGGTACATTTGTTGTGATTATAATTTAAAAATTAATTTTATTATTTCTAAATTATTGTTCTTAGACTTTGATAGTAACTTCGCAGCAGCAGCTCCTACGGGTACGAATAATTTCAAAAGCAATAAAAATATTTTTATATGCATTTCTTCATAATATTATATATTGCATTAAGGCAGGTACTATAAACGCACACAAAGTTGAATTTCGGGTTTTACTTAATATTTATAGCTGGAACTGAGTCCTTTCTGTCGTCATTTCAAGATGAAATAGGTAATTTTCTTAAAGTGCTTCCTCCATAAATTTGCTTTATTCTCTGCTGTGAAGGTATTTCTGTTGAGTTATAAAAATGTAAAAGTAGAGATGTCGCTCCCGTAATTTAATAACAGTATGCTGAAAACATCGCAAAATATTATGCATAATAATTTTCTATGGCTCCATCATACTTTTCCTGTTTTAGCCACATTGCAATTGAACTTTTATATTTTAGGTACGGTATTTCGAGAACATTACACGTTAATAATAAACAGAATATTCATTCCTTAAAAAATTGTAATTAGGTAACATATTGTGTTTAAATGTTTAAATCACTGCCAAGAGGGAATGGATCTGTAAACATTGCTTAGAAAATCGTGTTATGACGACGTTAATAAATTATAGAAAAATAAAATTATATCCCATGAGAAAATATTTTATGTTATAGCCTATTTTTGATACATTTAGTTTTTTTTTTTTTATTTTAATGCAAATATACATGTTGGAGAAGAATTAGAAACTTAATGAAATTTCTGAAATTTTTGAACGTACTTTGGCTCACCACATATTAAATCTTCTATCAAATTAAATTGAATACATAATGAAATACCAACATTTCACGAAGCCCGGCCAAGTACCAAACGAAAAACTAAAAAGGTGAATGACCCCTTACTGAAGTGGCCTTGTAAGTAAAGTTGGCATTAAGTCCAGGAACAATAAACTGCCGCCTGTTATCAACTTGATTTAAACGACTACTGCGTACTTAAAAGTTTCTTTTATTTGTTTGGGAAATAGATTAAAGAGTGCTTCATTATGGAATAACAGTGTAATGCAAGTAACAGGATGAGAATATAATGAAGGACGAGCAAAATTTAAGATTTAAAGAATAAATTCTGACTGGAAAAAGTATTAATTTTGTAAGTGTAAATTACGGTCAATATTATAATGAAGAAAGAAGGCCTTTATAAATAATCGAACTAAACATTTCCAATACTGATTACCTATTAGACTAGAGTAGATAATTTTTGAAACAAAAAAAAATCGCAGTCGGATGAAACCCATTAGAAAAGGAGGGGAATATGATGAAAATTAAAGGAAAAATAAATTACGGTCAATCCGAGTTCGGGAAGAGGGAGGGGGGAGCTTTTAAGAGAAAAAAATGGTTTCTCTCGATTTCCGACAAAACTACAAGTCCTACGGAAAAAAGTTCAATGGCAAAGTTGTAGGTAATAAAAGGATCTACAACTTTTGTATTCACAATTTTTTCACATAACCTCAAAATTTAGGTGAAAAATTCAAGAAACCAAGTTTTTGGTTTTTTATTTTTATCTACTTCAAAATTTATTGTTTTCTACGAAATTTGGTGAAAACTTACTTTATTATGTCCCAAATACACTGTAATTTATTTGATTGAAAATATTTACTTTTTCGCCTTATTTTGAATTAATACCAAAAAAACAACCTAATTTTCAATCGAAAAGTCACCCGTCAAAATATCAGCTTTTTTCAAAAACTTGGGGTGCCTTTTATTCATTGAAATCTTTACTTTCATATGGTGTAAAAAAAATAAACACCACCATAGTAAATGTTCTCAGGAAATGCATACAAACAGTGTGAAAATTAGCTTTTACTAAATCAGGCACACTTCTCAAACTACCTGAAATGTTTATATCGACATCATTTTGCTTTTGAATATGCTGTAAAATATTAAACTTAGAACAGATAATTATTTTTCTTTTGAAATATTACCGAAAAGCCGATACAAGAGAAGATATAGAGTTCGAGAAGTGTGCCTGATTTAGTAAAAGCTCATTATCACACTGTTTGTATGCATTTCCTGAGAACATTTACTATGGTGGTGTTTATTTTTTTTACACCATATGAAAGTAAAGATTTCAATGAATAAAAGGCACCCCAAGTTTTTGAAAAAAGCTGATATTTTGACGGGTGACTTTTCGATTGAAAATTAGGTTGTTTTTTTGGTATTAATTCAAAATAAGGCGAAAAAGTAAATATTTTCAATCAAATAAATTACAGTGTATTTGGGACATAATAAAGTAAGTTTTCACCAAATTTCGTAGAAAAACAATAAATTTTGAAGTAGATAAAAATAAAAAACCAAAAACTTGGTTTTTTGAATTTTTCACCTAAATTTTGAGGTTATGTGAAAAAATTGTGAATACAAAAGTTGTAGATCCTTTTATTACCTACAACTTTGCCATTGAACTTTTTTCCGTAGGACTTGTAGTTTTGTCGGAAATCGAGAGAAACCATTTTTTTCTCTTAAAAGCTCCCCCCTCCCTCTTCCCGAACTCGGATTGACCGTAATTTATTTTTCCTTTAATTTTCATCATATTCCCCTCCTTTTCTAATGGGTTTCATCCGACTGCGATTTTTTTTATCTTTTCATTATTTTTAAAGGCTTCTACCCCAGTCTATATGTTCTTTCCGGGAATTGGAAAATTACTATTATAATATTTTAAAACTAGCGATCCGCCCCGGCTTCGCCCGTGGTACATGTTTACGTTTACCATCCTCGTACTACAAGGAATATTATAAATAAAGAATTAACGAAATCGGTTCAGCCGTTCTCTATTTTAATTTTTATACATATTTACAATAATAATATTTAAAAAAAATTAACTACCGCAAAATGAAAATCATAGATACTGACAATACAATTGCATTCGAGTAAAATTATAATTATAATAAGCTTATTAACCAAAACTTATCCAGAAGCTGTAAAAAGAAGCTTTTCGTGTAGAAATGTTTCTGATATTTACGTTTCTGATATTTACGTTTCTGATATTAGAGGTTTACCGATTAAAATTACGTACTCAAATTCAAAATAGATACAAAGTTCACGGACAGTACTCAGTAATAAAGTTCTAATTTGTAGTAACTAGTAGTTAACCGTATTTGCATTACATGAGCAGATAATATCTACTTAGTACTTACTACTTAGTGCATTTATTATCGTCTTTATAAACTATCAACTGTGTATCTATACTTACAAAATTGTTCTGAGTTCCGCTCTTAGTCCTATTACATCAATATTTTAAAGACCTGTAATTATTTTGTTGAACGCAAATTAAAGGCAGATAAATTACCTATAGCATGATATAATTTATGCAGTGAAATCATAAGGAACCATTGTAAACGCCTATATTATATTACTAGCGGTCCGCCCCGGCTTCGCCCGTGGTACATATTTACGTTTTCTCTACATAAAAACCATCCTCGTACTTCAAGGAATATAATAGAAAAGAATTATCGAAATCGGTTCAGCCGTTCACACGTGATGCCATGACAACGCGAAACGGGTGCAGACCCGCCGCCTTTTTATAGCTCCGGCCGCGAAGCGCGTCGAACGCGGCAACTGATACACAAAAATAATCCTTATGGCTGCATGATTCTGTATTCACGCGCGATGACTTATAGCGTATTTCATGTATAACTTTGGTGTTTCTACACCGATTTACATGATTCTTTTACTATAACCTGCCCAGGAGTATGAAGAATAATTGTGCCAAATTTGGTTAAAATCCGTCGTGTAGTTTTTGTTTCTATAACGAATATACAGACAGACAGACAGACAGACAGACAGACAGACAAAAATTTTACTGATTGCATTTTTGGCATCAGTAGCGATCCCTTATCACCCCTACATAGTTTTTTTTTAAATATATTTCATGTACAGAATTGGCCTCTCTACAGATTTATTATAAGTATAGATTAATACATTAAGGAAATATAAAGAAATAAAAAATATTAATATTAATATTATTAATACATTATATATTGCTGAATTAAGAAAAACTTACATTTAAAAAGTTTTTGTTTAAAATTTAAAATGTAGGAAACATTTTAAAATTTTTTTCCATTTCCTTCAAATCGCCATAAACACGTTTTTATCACACCCTGTACATTACCATTGTCAAGTCATAATCTAGTTTATACCATTGTTTTTTAATGGTATTGCATTAACCCCATTAATCCCCATGGCTCTGACTTATCTATTCGGTTTATGGTCACCGAGCCCAGTAAATAACCTGCGAGTATAGTGCTACGAACAGTTTACGTGTGACATGGAAAGGACTAACATGGTTTGCTGTAAGGTTTCCTGTTTTTATGGTATATAAGGTGCTTGATTATGTAACGTAGATTTGTTATAAGGTATCAATATATTATAAGACATAAGTTAATATGTATATCAAAGTAAATAATAATAAAATCTTCATCACCAGCTCTTGAAGAACGGGTATTAATTAATGTAATTTGTCGGCTTGTTACAAAAAAATAATAGTAATTGTAGGACATGGCTATAACGTCATGATATTTAAGGTGTGATATTTTGTATGAAAACATAATTAAATACTTTTAACCATCTGCATCGGCACGCTGCAATCTCGCTTTGATTTAACTGACGCACCAGAGAGAGAATATCAAACGTATTCCTATAATCGTTATAAACACAGTTTAAATACAAAACATAATTAGCTAACAGCCAAATAAACCAATTCGAGTGAAATCATCGGAGAGCAATTTTATTGTGTCACCAATACATATTTTTAATTAAATATAGTGTAAACAATACTTATAACCAAGTCTGCGCTTACAAATTAGATGAACGTAAAATGAATATAACGGACTTTATCTCTTTCTATATGGGAAAGTAGACGCTATTTGGTTATCGCATTTTATGATTCTATTTCTTGATTGGACGTCGCTGTCTGTCCGTGCTTTATGACTGTATTAGATAATGCTTTATTGACTGTCACTTTGATATAACCGTATATAGGTTTATGGTTTAATAAAGATAAACAAATATAAAGGCAATCCTAAAGAGAATAGTGGGAATTTTGATTGTTAAATCGATAAAGTCAGGTGTTAATCATCACACCTCACTAAAGTGTCAAGACTCTACATTAGAAAATTGTAGCATGAAATACCTTTTTGTCTACAATTATAGTAGAGAGTAAGTTAGAATTAGTTAGAATCCTAATAAAATTCGCCACAGACATTGATGTTATATGGCAAAAAAAATAATATTATAATAACGAATTTCCCAATTATTGCAATTAGAGGATGCATGATTTAATTCGTACGTCGTTCGCAGATATGAACAAACTGAACGAATGAACAAGCTTATGAGTTATGAACTAATCTACACGTCATTATTAAAGAATTATAATTTATCGTAAGATGTTTTTAAAATTAATGTCTATTACCTTCTGTTTTGATGCACGCTTTTCAAAATACTTAGCAGTTTACATTTTTTATTACTTTATGTTACAGATTACTAAATACATTTTAGTGGTATATATCAAGGAAAATAATAACATAAGATAATTATTACATTTAAATGCTGTTACCATGACAAATATACTATCTTTTCACATATTATAGAAATCAAATAAATACGTCTAACGAACCGATATTTAGTTGTAAATGTGTTGCTAAGCTATACAATATTATTACACGATCAAAAAGTACGGTCTGAGAAAAAAGGGCAAAAAAGAAAAATAATAATTATCTAAATTATAGGTATATAATTTAATGTATTGATGAACTGCTTTCAAAACAGATGGTAAATGGTAAATACTGTATAATAATTATAGTACCTAGTATGGTAATGGTATATTATAGTATATTACGTCGAGTAAAAAGTGGTTCTAAAAGTCTAATTGAACAAATAAATGAGTTTGTCTGAGTCTTAGTTTAAAGTAAATGGAAATTCCTACTTCTTTTGTATTACCTACTAGTGGTCCGCCCCGGCTTCGCCCGTGGTACATATTTCGCAATAAAAGGTAGCCTATGTCCTTTCTCGGGTATCAAAATATCTCCATACCAAATTTCATGTAAATTGGTTCAGTAGTTTAGGCGTGATTGAGTAACAGACAGACAGACAGACAGAGTTACTTTCGCATTTATAATATTAGTATGGATACACCTACGGCAGATCTTCAGCCATGCAGACATAATTAGCTCGTATAGCTGAGTTGGACGTATACGCATTTATATAAAGATTATATACCCACGTCGTCTCGTTACTGACCTGCACTTGACATGTCTACCAAATACGTAGCTAACGTCGCAGTTGATAGCATGAACACATTTAATCAGAATAGTCTACCATTCAGATATTCTAGCAGCATATTCTTCAATACAAAAAGTCTACTAGTGTGGTAATATAAATTGCTATCTTGATTTTTTTGCCAACTGTACTACACAATACACAAGTTTATCTTCTTCTTATAACTAAAATAATAAGAACTTCTCTTTAATCGTTACAACATCATTATATTGTCTATGATAGTTCCATATTGAATAAAAATGAAACAATTACACTACATTAGACATTTATTTAGACCGAATATAATAATAATTAGTAACATCTTTTAACTATATAAGGAAGACATCACACTAATTATTTATCACATAAATGACTTTTAAGAAAACACACCGACTGCAGAATAAAAGATTACCTTCATTACACATTAAAACCATGATTAAAATAAACATTTTGGCAACTCATAAAGCTATCGACGTAAATTGGAAGCTACAATATCACGAAACCGGTAAACAATGAAATCCATTTAACGGTTACAATACACATATTTAAAACGTAATTGGAAGACTCGACCTTTTTGTTTCAGATTCCAAATTGGATATACATATAATATGAAAGATCATCTCCTGTTAATAACAGGATTCTGGTTACAAAATGTAAATGAGAATATGGAATTAATTTAGTATGTGAGGACTTTTGCTGACTGTTAATTTTATTATTCATATTAAAATTTCCCCTTATAGGAGGCCGTGTCCCAACAGTGGGAACATATTATATGGGCCGATGATTTAAATGTTATATACTTACTGTGAGCTGGCAGCTGGTGCCTCGCCTGATGACAAGTGAACAAGGCAAATGAACTGCTGTTTGGCTCTATTTATTAGGCAGGAACGAAGAAAAGCTTAATTACGAATAAAGGAAGACGTGGTTAAAATGCGACAAAGACTTTCGAATTTTTTTAAAATAATTATCTATAGATAAAAATGTTAAAGTAGATGATAGATATTGAGTCGTTAAGTTATTGGTTCAGAATATGGCAGCTTATAAAACTTTAAAATTAATAAGAATTTATCCTATCCGTAATATACACTTAAATAATTAATAATTATACATTTAACACAAAAACAAACAATAACAGACCATTCGCTCAAACATTAATTAGGTTAAAGGGTAATGGTGAAAGAAATTGGCGCCAAACTTTTAATAAAGCAGGTCCCACGCCACAATTAACGTCAAAACATTTCAAGTTGTGTTAAAAAGCACAGATATTCAAATTAGGTTCTCATTACAATGGTGGTTCATGCTAATGAATTGTTCGAACGTTTCAAACTTTCTTACACTCAGAATAGCATTGTGTGCGAAAATTCGAAGTAGTTAGGTTTTTCAAATGGTTATGAAGTGCGCGTTGTTTCAAAGATAGGTTCGCTAGCTAAGTTTTAATTCGTGCTCGTTTTACTGAGTACCTACTATTTCTAGCTTTTGTTTTCTTCAATGTTGGGTGCAAGAACATTTTGTGTTATATGATTGTAATATTGAAATGACTATGTTGCATTTAAATAAAAAAATAAAACAGGTGTGGGGGAAGTCCTCAGATTTTTATGTAATGTTTGTTTAAATTTTAAAATAAGTAACATACATTTGTTTGTGAAAAAAAGGCAACGCATCTTTTGCTTAGTAGTAATAATAATATATTTGATCAACGTATTGATATTTGATAGACTGAAATCGATGTTTAAATTAAAAATATGTAACATAATTTTATTGTGAAAAAAAGGCAGCGCATCTTTTTTGCTTAGTAGTACCTAATAATAATAATTAATAATTATATTGGATCAACGTATTGATAGACTGAAATCAATGTTTTAATTTAAAAATATGTATTAAAATATATCAAACAAACTGTCACATAGATATAACAAACTATATTCTGTTATCAAATTTCATTTAGCAACATGTCATTAGCAAAGACAAAAAAATATCATCAGCCAAAAAATGAATGAGAAGTTATTAAGGAAATTCAAGAATATCTCTAGATTTTGCTCTCTTTTTGCTTGATACTATGTATTTTAATTTAAATGCAACATTCCTTTTGCATAAAATACACGCCCCTTGAAACTATGATATTCAGAAATAGCAGAGCAAATTTCGTACTGAAATAAAATAACTAGTTTGGACAAGATGAAAATGGAAAATATAAGGATTCGTTATTTAAGCCAAATTTTCTTCCTTGTTCCCATTTGTATAATATGTTTCCTACATTTTTACAACATGACGTCCTATTATTTTATTAAACAGACTCAAGGGATAAAGAAACAGGCTTATTTAAAAAATCGGTTTTGTATAATATGATTAACGACAGTAAATTTGGTCATGTACAATATTAAATATTGTTATTATAAATTAAATTGTTGTATTTTACAAAATGTAATTATTATAGGTATTGTATAAGCCATAAATTTTATTAGCGTCTGCTCTATTGCCTCCTGTCTCATAAAAAGTCATCTATTTATATCTCTCTACTTTCAAATATATTCCAAATTATATAGAGCAAATTGAAAATAAATTACGTAATCGTCAATTTTTCTGCTTGTATTGGATTTACACTAATCTGATGAATTAAAGTTAATGAAATTTGTCGTGTGCTATATCGATGCTATAATTCTTGTTTGATATTAATCAAAGTGGTTTCTATACGGACTGGAAGTGAAATTCTATCATTCAACAATGAACCAATATACTATTTTTACACATGTTTTAAATGTTTAACGAGACTTTTAAATTACCAAATTACCATTTTATTTTTTGTTCAGTGAAAATCTGAAGTGTGACTGAACATCTACGTCACAAGTAGCCTTAACATTATTACAAGATCTAATCTAACTGCATACCACAGCTCAGACCTTTCAGTAATTTTGCGTAAAAGAGCTACAAATATTTATAGGTACATTCATTCAAAAGTAAATGTTGTATATAACAAGTTACATTATTCACAAACCTTTCAACGTAAAATTCTTCAAACCAGTTTCAACTTCAAAATTCAAATAACATACAAACCAGTAATTATTTCTATGCATTTGCAATTCCACATGTATACAAGTTTCATACAAAACGCCAACAAGGTCTTTGCCCTAATGTAGCCATTGGTTCTAGCGGAATGCATAAAAACAGAAACATTTGAATACTGCTTTAAATCGCATTGTTTAAGGCCGTGTACACAACGTGACGGTTATCAACGTCACTTAGCATATCGCTACTTTTTGTATCCTAGGCGACCGTGTACACGCGCCCTAAAAAGCTGCCTATTCATGGATTGTTGGATGCGTCAATCGGTATTGTAATTAGCGTGAATAGCAGCTGTCTCTAATGTCCGCAGTTCAATCAGTTGACAATATTATAGATACAACGTTTGAGCATAGATTATGCGGACATCATTTATTTAACGGGATTGATATCACAACTCTGGTTTGAATTTCTTTCTTTAGAGTTGTACTACACGTAGTATTTTTCATTAAACTGAAAAATATTATAATAAAAGAAGATAATATTATTTCATTGACCGCAATTCAACAATTAAACAACAATTCGTTGTCCAGTTTTTTATACTCAAAATTAACACATAAATAAAAATAGTCGTACCTTTAGTGGGCGCCAGAACATTTTATTCCGTGACTCCTAGCTTAGCTACTTACCCGGGAATGTCATTTAAAACATTTTGGTATTCTTGCAAAATATTGTTTAATTTACATCAAATGAATGTTCCCAGAATATGATTCATGCACTCTATTTGATATACATAATACGAGTCACGAAAGGCCTATTAAAATGATAACAGAATATAGGTAATGTCTTTATTAAACATAGTCGAGTCGATTCTATGATTCCTCTTTCTCTGTTACAGCTATCATAATGTGAAATTATATAATACTTATCAATAATTTTGTTTAAACTCTACAAATATTGAAAGCTTTTAAAATAAGTTCTAATACCTTTCACTTAGTTTATATTTTTCTGAGCTAGAAGTATAACCAAATTCTGTTTCATGTGGAAACTTTTTCTCTATTCACTACCTCTTAATCATTCAATCAGAAAAAAGTTTTAAGAAGATTTTTTTAGGCTGTGAAAAAATCAGAGCCGTTTATCGGTTTACTTGATTTTCGTTACTTTATATTGTATTTTATAGAGCTTTCAATCAATCAACCCATTTATTTATTTTATTTATTTATAACTCTTTATTGTACAAAACAATATATAACCTATATACTAATCACTTTTAATTACTGTATTATTTACACATTTCCTAAGGTAAATGACTAAGCGTGGACCTTATAATAGAGTCAATAATAAGCCTTCATAATCAGTTGTAAATACGTTGCAGTAGACTGGGGTGTAGGATACAGATAGGATTAAAGGATAGAAGAGGATCGCTCTGAGATATCTCTCCCCTCGTCTAACTAATGACCTACCTGATACTATTAGTACTATGACAATCATTATAAGATGATATGGATGTTATAGTGCTTTTATAGGGCATCTTTTATTAGGTACTAGAATATAAGCTAGACATATAACAAATTACTAGCTTTCCGCCCGCGGCTTCGACCGCTTTGTCTAAAACACAATAAATTATAATACACTTAAGCCTATCTCGAGAAGCTCTATCTCTATCTAAAAAAAAACACATCAAAATCCGTTGCATAGTTTTAAATATTTCATCATACAGACACACATACGGTGGAGAGCGACATTGTTTAATACTATGTAGTGATGATACATATTTATTTTTAACGTAAATCTAGAATTTTTAGAATTAAAAATAAATTGCTAGTAATTAAATATCGATAATTTATAATTGACAGTTAATAAAAAATAATCTGCTTAATTTGATTCCGTAAATTTCATTGAGTTTTTTCTGAAAGTCGAACTTACATGGTATAATAAAAAGGTCGAGCAAATCAACACCTTGGATTGTAGCAAATGAATGTTGAACCAATTAAAAGAAATTAGGTTAATATGTGTTGGTTTTGGATAAGCCTGAACTAGGGTTCCGCGTTAAATTTAAAAACGCTGCATTTTATTTTGTTAATTTTTTTATCTGGTGTGAATTTTGAGTGCTTTGCATATTTATTGCTAACAATATATATTATGTACCTGTTTCTTATTTATAATTATTATTAACGTACAGTTGAAAATTTATCACCTACAAATAAATAAAATAAAACTAAAGTGAACAAAATTGATAATTTCTTATAAGGTTTTCTTAGGATATGGATATTTGTGAATGGAACATGAATTAATTATTATACAAATATTTAGGAAATGTTGGTACTTTTTGTAGTCTTTGATTTTTAAAATCTGTTGATTTACTTTGCATCATAGACAATCTTATTCGACATTTTATTTGAATACAAAACTTATATTATTATTTATTCATTAAGGATATTATAAAACAAAGAAAATATGCGCTGGCAAAATAACTTACAATAATTTTAAACATCCGACCTACGAGTACATACAGCAACCATCAAAATCGCTTTACCTTTACGAAAAGTGCACGGAACCAGCCAATATAAAATCGTTTCGCGCCAAACAAAACGCTTTCTTTCTGTGCCAGTTGTTTCGGGCTTATCAGATGGCATTAATCACAATTTCCACCCCCAATTAAAAACGCTACAGTCGACGTTGCACGTTAAGAAAAACCTTTATTTTCACATTTACTACGGATTGCATTTACTTTCATGTTTGACAAAGGTTTTATAACTGCTGTAAAACGCATTGCAGTTCGAAACTGCGATAGTTTTAACTGAAACTTTATCTTTGGCCACACGCAAGCTATGTTTTGAGTTCTTAAAATGCCGCAACTCTGAAACAAACACGTTTACTAATGTTTTCTGTGATGTGGTTTCGTGTGCTTTATCATAATTATTATAATAAATAATTGGTGAGGTTTAATTTGTTCTTGAATGCGACGACTTACCATTTTAGCAGCGACAAAATAAAATATAGAATTATGGGATAAGACACAGTCAGCTCACTAACTTCTATTATGTATTATTTCTATTCTATTCTATTCTAACTTTTTAGCTTTTTAGTAAGTGACACCATCCAAATAATTAATCCACCATTATTGCAATAAGCTTGTGAAAAATACTATTTTCATTAATTTTAATAATAAAATATTTATGTAGTAATTTAGTATTGCTGATTTCACAACAAAGTCCTTCTAAAAAGATTGAGAAAGCTTTGTAAAAGCGCATATAATAATAACAAACAGAAAAAGCACCATTAAACAATACAAATACTTTCGCATGCCGCGCAATTGTTTCACAAATATTGAAATTTGTTCGACTATTGTACGGAAAGTCGTGCAGTGATAGACGTCCGCTGTTACGAAGACATACAAAGAGTAGAAAAATAAACAGACGAGCGTTCTTTATAAGGAAAACTTAGCGAAGTTTGTTTAAGTATTTTTAAACGTTACGTATCGTAGAATCAACATGAGAGTTATGAAGAGCTCTTATTAAAATGCACTCTATTTTTCCTTAGAGTATTTGATGTACAATGTTGTTTTGTGATGCTTATGTGCAATACGTTGTCTAATTAAGGAGACATTTGAGTTGACAGGTCACTTGTTCGTTTAGTTTTAATTAATATGACAATTGACAGTTTAATTCGGAACTAAGCATTTGTGATGTTTAAGTAGGGTTCGGGAATGTCAATAAGAAAGAGAAGAAGAAGATGTTTAAGTATCGAATAAACTGAGTTCTGAGTTTTTGGAGTGATTATGATTTTCTGATTTTCTTCAGTATTAAATAAATATTCCTGAAGTGTTGTTAATGCGTACAATTTTCAACGAAATCGTTATAAAAGAAAGCTCAAAAAGTACTGCAGTCGGAAGCAAATTAGCTGATATTTTGTCACCGATTGTCAACAAGAAACAGCCCACAAATCATTGTAGCACCTGACCGTGGTGTTATCGTGACGACGTGAAAAATTACCGAATCCCATACGTCACAGTTTTTCCGTTCAAACAGCGGGGTAGGTCGTTAATATGAATTGTGGACTGACTGGCATCTAAATTATGATCGAATTGTGTGGGTTAATTTCTGTTGTTTATACAGTTTTAGATAATACCTTTCGATACTCATAAGTGTGGTATTTTAGCGGATTTCTTACTTTTGATAATGTTGTTATCCCATCAAGACAAAATAACTTTTTTTGTATTATTATTAATAAACCATTATTAAAAATAATGCATCATTGATGAAGGCAGTTGCAAGCAAAAGCAGTTTTATTTGTTAAAATTTGGAAGATAGATCAAGTCGTTTCTAAGAGAAAGTCAATCCTCTGTCTCGAAGGGAGAGAAATATCAAAGGCATTTCATATAAAAGGAAAAGATAGAAATAGAAAAAACAACATACAACTTTCTAACTTGGAACTCGCTTAACAAAATTATACAATCGCACGCATTAACCCATAACAAATCTCTCATGTGACGAACCTGAGCTATTCTTCATGTGTCGAGGGGCAGATAAATATATTATGTTTCCCTAAAAGCGTAAGAAATCCGAAGATTTGTAAAGTTTCCCCCTTTAATGACGGGTGAAGCGCTCTGCCAATGTTTTCCAACTGAGCGATATGAAAAACTTTATTAACGGATCTCTTGCACAAATCTACTTCTTAGCACACTGATTTTAAAGCCTATTTTTGTGTGGGGTGCATTGAAAAAATCAAATTCATTTGCAATCTTCGTCAACAGAACGTTTAACATATCTTTGTTTATGTCTAGCAGTCAACAGAAAGTTATTATTTATAGTGTTATTAAACAGATATTCACGTTTCGTTTTATTGTTATTTTGTATTAAAAGTTTGATAAGCTGTAAATGTTTCAGTGTTATGTTAGTTTTAGGAAATAACTTTTTATGTCTTCGTTTTATTGTGTTAATATTTGATTAAAGTTACATTACAGTTGTTTTCGAACAAATATTATTGATATACAAATGAGGCTATAAAAATGTACAATATTAATATTTCTACGTAAAAATATATAGAGCTGGTTTATATTTAATAATTTATTTGATAATCTTTATGTGCATTTAACAATATAAAGTTTTGTTTAAATGTTTTGAATAAAATAGTGGAACAAAGTATAATGTCCACAATTTCTTTTCGTTTTTTTTCTACCTAATTAAAGAAAACTAAAAAAAAATCAATAGAAGCATTGAAAGCATTTGCGCTACAAAATCGATTCATTTATTATAGACTGCTCTTTCTACCAAAATTTTAAATATATTTTTCGTTCACTATCAAAATATGTGTATTTTTTCCATCTATATTTCGCTATCTTCGTGAATATTATGTCACGAGGAATAAACTCATACAAAATTCAATGCCAATCTTATAAATCCCAACGGTATGGAGGCCTGAAATATGTCTACCTGCGTTCTTATGACAGAAAACTCCGATCCCTGGGCGGCATTTGTCAGTTTTCGTAAACATTTTAAGAAAATTTTCCTACAAACGAGACACTTGAAAGGCGAAAAGACGCCGAATATTTATTCACTTCGTAAAGTAAAAGACATTTTGTCAATCAGAGGATTTACCTTACACTCGACTTTGACGAAGTAATCTAGCAGATTTTGTAATCCAACACGATAATAGGAATTAATCTTTGAAGTTGACGACTCTGTTCGCTCTAGTATTAACACTGCCTAATTCAAAAAGGACAAATTATTTGTTTATTATTCATGCAAACAGTGTTGTTATAGAAACAGACCGTTACGTTTATATTGTAGAAGGTAGCATACCTTAGCTTGCTCGATGTATTTTTGTTAATTGAAATTAAGTTATATCACAGATAATATTATTATAATACCTGTAATATTAAAACGAAAACAAACGATTTGCTAGCACGAAATTAATAACCATAATCGTAAAGGTTAAATGAAAGCTTTCTTAGTGTATAGCCAATTAATTATTCACTTCGTAAAGTAAACTTTGTAAAAATTCTCAAAAATAAAGTACCTACACTATTAGCTCATACTTAACATTTTCACTGGACACTAACAATTCATAAAACAAATAAATACTCCACACTAAAACCCACACGAATTCCAAAACCAATCAACCAGCGAGCGCCGTTTACTTTTCAAATTAAGCATTGCTTATCTTTATATTTACCCCGCGGTCGATACGTTTTGTTCAGTTCAGTTAATTATCCAAGGGACGGCGGTATAATCCGAGAAGTCACGTGATACGCACGTGCCGGCAGCCTGGAGCTAGAGCTGTACAAACGATTGCAAATAACTAGTATTGCGAGTTCAATTCTTGTACGTAAGATGTAGCTGCTTTTATAGAAGCCTTTGTTGACTTTGACGCATATTAGAAGAAGGAAGTTATGTTTAAAAATTTTATATAGCCATTTTCAAAAAATATTGCTCAGAAAACTGTTTGGTATACCGAGTAGTCTACTTACATCAACATGATAATATTGATTGTATGTAAGCAATATAATTATGAATCAGATCCCAAGATAGTTTTAACTAGTTCAGAAGCTTATGCTCTGTAAATATCAATTTCCGCTGCTTATAAACCCAAATAATCAAAATCTTAAACGGTAGGGATGATGTATAAATGCTATATCTATATAATTAATAGGTATCCGTATGTTTAAACCCTTCCTTATTGAAGCAGGTAAAGAATTTGTTATTCACTTTGTAATCAAATTCATTTTCACTAACAAACTGTATGAATAACACTTGTTTGAAGATGTTTTATAAAAGAAATAATGCCGAAATATGAGCATACAAAACACATTGCAACGTATTTCAACCATTCAATGGTCCTTCAAAAACTGTATAATAACATTTTGAAAAGCGTATGGAGCTCATAGTGCGTGTGCTTTTTCCCTGCTGCATTATGGAACTTGTAAACAAAGATTTGAATATGAAGTGGCCAGGGCAGAGATTAAGACTGCCTCTAGGCCAGACTTTCATATCTCCCCAAAATCGAGCATTATTCTGAGCACAGGCACGTCAGTGAGGGGATTTGTGCCCGTGGCGTTAAGTAATGACTAAGGGACACTACCGTTTATTTCCGAGATCTTCAAAGGGTGATGATAAATAGGGATCTACAAAGGAAATAAGATCAAGAATGCAAAATCGAAAGATAAAATCATCAAACATCTACATTGTCATTGATTGATTGACTGCGGAAAAATCTTGTACAACCCTGACTACATTTGAATTTGAATATATTTCGAAATAAACAGATTAGAATTTAACTAACCCAGAACTTGAATTTAAAGTAAAAGTATCTGACAATATTGACTATGACGATGTATTCAAGCAATATTCTATTAATGTTGTATATCCTGAAATTGTAGGGTAGGAAAACATTTTACAAGAAAACAATAAACAGTTGGCCTTAGCTCATTCTATTATAACAAGGAGTTAGAAAAACACGCTCGCGAAGAAAAACAGAAAGCAATATAAATTTTAATAGCTCAAACTTTGACTCTAGCACACTGCGGCCAATTCTCATCTAGGATGGATATTATTTTAATGCGTAACCGTGGTTCCTAGGAACGACTACAGTTTCCGTAATAGTTGAAGTTGTGAACAATTACTCGGCTGCAATTGCCTTCTGGTCCGGTTTCTTCGCAAACAACCTGAATGCTCCTTGCTGGATGCGATATCCAGGACTTGGAACTTCCACTCGATATCCGTGTTGACTTCTCAAACTAATTCAATTATGATGGAACTGTTTGAACTAGTAATATATCTGCTGGTATGGAATTGATTAGATATTTAAATTGGAAGGCAAATGATGTGATAGATGACGGGTTATGTTATCAGAATTATATTATTCTTTCTTTCTTTCTTTCTTTCTAAAAGTTCTTAGCGGTTAGTTATTAAAGAAAATAATCAAATTAATCTACTGTTTCAAAAAAAAAAATATCTTTCTTTTATTCATAAAAAATATAATTAAATGCATGCAAATGCACTCAGGAAAGCCGAAATCTAACTCCTTAACACGTGTACGACACCGATAAGTTATCTCCACACTTAGATAAATGCATTTCAGCGTAAAAGAACGGGCCTTTAAGTATTGTTGATATTCTAAACCACCCCAATCGAGCGTCGCTGGCCTGTGTCGCAACCGCACTGTGACGCGTGGGCTAGCTTGATTGCAAGCATTGTTAAGGTGCGGACTATGAACGTTGAATATTTCTTAAGTATTATATTATTGCCTGGTAAGCAGGCATAGGTACTATACTAGTACAAATAGTTAAAGTTTGTATGGAAATGTTTAGTTTGACACTTCAAATTTTAAATAGATTGAATCTGGGTAATTGTTTAAAAAAAATTACACAAGATGCATTGTTTAGCAACTGGCAAATAAAGACATTGGTTATTTTTATTGGTTACGCTTAATGTTTATTTTAATTTAAAAATATACATTCCATCCACAATTATTCCCTATGATGTGTAATTTTATAAAATTATTTTAGTAAAAATATTCACCACTGTATTCTTCACCTAAAACTTTTCCTAAAAAAATCACGAAGAACGAATTTTTCATGCAATATAATATTTATCCAAATAGAACCAACGATTCGTCCCTACAAAACCTCCCAGCTATTGAAGTCGTTCGCAGTTGGTGAGGCGTTAAATACTACATTTTCCGGCGCCATTTGCAATTCGATATCCAGCTAAGCTGCGCGGGATTGAACCGTGGATTGCATGTCTCTCGTTTGATATTGTAATAATATTCATCCCTTTTAAATATAAAGTGGATTACTTAGCGGGCTTCCGATGTTACTCATACTGGGATTTGCACGCAACAATACAGTCTTAATTTAGTTTATAGCGTTGGTATTTGCAATATCTTTTATATGGGATTATACGTATTTACGTGGATATTGTTGTACAAATAACTGTGCAAGTAATTTTTATACAGAATTTGTTTGAAATTAATGGTTATAATATACCGTAAGCCTTCGGTTTAAGCCTTGCTTAAAGAACACAGGCTAAAGTTATATAGGTTTCTAACATCTAATAGGAGCTATTTTTTCACGAAGCTAGATCACAGTCTAATCATTCATAATAATAGTAAATTTGCATAAACGGCATATTTCGAGAATGCATAGGTACATTTAAAGATATGGAAACATACCTAAAACAATTAAACATATCCTGGAGGACATTTTTGGATATGATTTTATATGCCCATACATAATACTCGTACCAAACATGTTCCCATTCACAGGAAACTTTAAAACTTGAAAAGTTCAAAGCAAGGGCAAAGTACACATGCGCTCCGTAATTCGTTATTCTGTTCAATTTATTTATAAATTAGCGCATACTCTTTGTGCTCAGTGGGCGACGCCTGGTAGCTATTGTTGCTAAGACTTGCGCCTACGGCATTGTGGCACAATAAAATCTTAATCATGCTTAGTCCCGATTCCTTAGAAACTTTAGCAAATAGACCATAGTCAGGATACAAGGCAAGCTGTTCAAATATTACCACTGCGGATTTGTTGCAGAAATTGTGTGGGAATTTTCTATGTATTTGTGAAAGTTAATTTGATATGATTGCTTTTTGTGGAATTAATAAACTGTATTTAGATTATAAAAGTACATTTTATATGATAAACTTATATGTTCAAGATTATTACATCGTTAAATTTCTCGCTAATTAATTTCATCTATAAAAATGTTATAACATGAAATTCAGCGAGAAAGTCCTTCGCCCACTTTTGTCGCATCGGACTTACGTTAGTCTTATTCAGAGCATAGATGATAGGTCTTGTTATCATATATTTTTTTACGTGGAAAAAATACACCAACTCTCCAAAATAGAAGTTTTCTAAAATCCTTTTGGAAGCCATTGGAAATATTAACCTATATCAGCTGTTGGATCGGCGTTGCTAAAAGAAGGCACCTAAATTCGAATGCTCGTGCATAAAGCACTTGTCTTATAGCGGCAGTACACATGGGGCCAAGGCGTTGGGCCAACGTGTTGGGAAAAAATGAAGGATATCAAGATTCCTGTTCACACATTGGCGTACTGATCATTCTGCATTGGCGCTTCAAAGATGGACGTAGTCCGTAGAAGTTCTTGCAGCCGCGGCAATTTATTTATATACAGTGCGTTTAATTATTACGTACATGTGCATCAATAACAATGAGTGTACTCTGCCGTCTGCGATCCAATCTCTATTGTCCTTTTTTATAACTGTATAAATAAAACATTATTTGTACAGTTATAATGTTTAGATTTTTTCAAATGTTTAAAATGTGTACATTTTACATTTAATTTAATTTTAACTACCTATAAAACGAAACTTTAAAGATTAGATTTTAGATATTATTTTATTAAATGATAATATTATTTATGTAATAAAGCACAATTTGATCAAAATCATGCTCATTGTATACCTATTGTTATTTAATTTTTAAGAACAAGTAACTTTTTAATACTATTTTACTCATTTTATAAATATATTCATTTTTTTATCGCATGCATTGTATGAAAGTTAGATAAGAAAAACATCTAGAATAATATAATAAATAGAAAATAGAACATCTAATTTATTGAGTCATATGGTTTTATTTTTGTGTAGTTCATGCCGCGGATTCCAAATTATTCCTTCATGTCGATACAAATCTACGAATTGTAAAACCTCGGCGCCGCCATCGCTATCGGAACATGGTTAAACGTAAATTTCATTGACGCGCAACGATACTGTCTCCGCTGACGAGTAACAACAAACTGAACAAGACACCAACGTGTGAACGCTGTTTGTGGAGCGCGCCAAGATCCTTTGATGTGTGCACAAAAAACCGACAACATTCGGTTGGCCTGCCAATATTGGCGCCAACTAGGCTAATGAAGCCAACATACCGCCAAGTAGCTCTCTACACGTTGGCCCAACCCGTTGGCCCAACACGTTGGCCCAATGTGTACTGCCACCATTACAGCCAAATATTCAGTACTTTAATGTGTTTTAGTTGCTCAGACCTAGCGAGAGGATTATTTCGGATGAAGCTCGACATTTCTAGGCAAGACAAACAGTGGAGGCGTTTGGTGAGATTAGTGCTAAGAGATTGTGCGTCTTGAATACTAAGGATTTACGTTTACAAATACCTTAATAATTTACTGGTTATAACAGTATTTCTATTTCCTATTCCCGGTTTACTGTATTTAGACGATTAGGTTGTGTAATAACTGAACCGAGAGGATTCTCCTCAATAATAATAATAATATGTGTAATTCGCAAACGAATATCGTTCAATAGATTGTTTGAATAAGATTTATATGTATTAATTCTGGTAATGTAAAACTAGTAGGAACGAATATTACAAAAATATCTGCACGTTCTCTACTTGTTATTGAACTAGAATAATTGTAGAACACGAAGAAATCGTGATTATTACGTGAATACTACCTACCCAATAGAAATACGATCATCCGAAAAACTCAAAAGTCATATTTAATATCCAAAACTCGGAATAATATTTTACTAAAATCCTAAATTTTATTATTACCTAGTTACCTACTTTTATGTATTTATAAATAATTATTCTTCAAGTACACTCACCCGTTTGTTGTAGTTTTATCCTTAAAATATCAAAGAAAAGTTTACAATTACTGTTTAAAGTGACGCAAACAGGTATAATTTAGTCACCTAAGTACTGCGTTACGCATTACTGTTCATTAGTCATCGTGACTCAACTACATTTAGATAAAAAGTTATCAACTGAAATACGTGATTGCTACAGTAAATACCCTTTAATTTATTCTAGGGTGGAGTTTTTTATGAAAAAATAAATGAAACATTAAATAATGTAGGTATACTTCTCTATGTAAAGACAAAGAAGTTTGGGATTCATTGGAGGCATCTTATCTCTAAGATTTATATTCCAACCCTACAATAAAACACAATAAACATCATAATTAAGCTTAAACTGTTACACAATAAAAGCATGAAAACTCGAATACTATTGTTGCCAATAAAATAGCAAAGTTCGCTTGCAATATTACCCTATCGTTGCAGCAATTATTTTAAATAGCTTAATTAACATTATATTTTTCTTTGTTAATGTTGCCTCGCAGTGCACGTCCCGATAGCTCCCTCTAGAACAATATTACTATATTCTAATTTCACAGTACGTAGTGTGGGTATTGTCGTAGTCTAAGAACTAGAGACAGCGAAGTCTTAATCTGGCCCGAGAGCTCTCTAGACCTGCCCTAATGATATCAAGACGCGCTTAAGAGCCCATACATTACACTCTATGAGACGTTTTTAAAATTTAAGCCAACGTTAATGCATTCTACGCTGTTTACTGTAAATACTTATTTAAATTTGTAGCCGGCTCACAATATCTCCCCTCGCCTTTGTGATCCTGGTATATTAGCATAGCACCAAGAATATTTCAATGGACAAAGTCACCGGTAAATTATTTTACGGTTTAACCTTATATTGAAAAGGTCGTGTTGGAGCATAATTTAATTTAATGAATACGTGTTTTGTGAATATAGATAAGGAGTTATAATTTAGATTAATAATTTTATTTATTTATATTCTCATTATCCTACGCGTTATGTTTATAATTAGTTTAATAATAGTATTAACTTGTTAACAAAAAAAAATTAATACTATAATAAATGAAAATCATTTGAAACTTGAACATCAGAAGTGGGACTACGTAATATTATGTTCATAAATAAATTGATGTATTTTATCTAACTTTAATTTGTACAGCGCATACGTTATCGAAAAGTTATTTGAAACAATAATTTCCCATAAAAGAAAACGTGACATATTCTAATTGTGCAAATGCAGCACATTTCTTTTTACGACTTCATTATAATGCTAAAGAATATTCTTTCTTCAGATTGTTTCAGCATAATACTCGAAGTTCAAATACTTACCGATAAATTCCATAACAAATTGTGCTGCGATCGAGTCTAAATACTTCGTTTTCTTCGTTCTCTGAACATTCCTGGACAATTTACTTTAAAGTTTTATAACGTGCAAGTTTTCAATTATTTTTTGTTGTGATGTTCATTATTTTTATACTATTATTCTGATTTATCTAGATATTAAGTACATATTGAATTTAGTCTCCTTAAAACATAATTTAATATTCTTTATGACATGTACAAAATATGATTTAAAGAACAACCATTCAATTATATATTTTTTATTATAAAACAAACAGCTCTATGTGAGCAGGTCCACTATGCGGCAGGTCCTTATGGCATGGAAGTATTCGCCTCGTTTGCACAGCGTAAAAATGTAATCATACCTTTAAACATAATAATAAGAATTCGATATCATCTAAAAGTTCAAGAAATGCAATATATACGGTACATTACCATTAAGATATCTAGAATATTAGTCTGCACGCTATTAACAGAGTTAGTATGGACTTCACTTAGTTCATTTGGCATTCGGTAGAGCATCGACGGCGACGGCGAAGTATACGATTGGAAAAACATTTTCCGCGTCCACTTCACAAAGTTTTTTATACTTTTGTATTGCATTTTAATTGAAGCAAACTTGTACTTTTCGTGAGTCGTTTCAATGAAGCTGAATTATTTTTGGGTATATTTATTATTCACAGCTCGAACAATGGCTAAATAAAATTAATGATTAGTATTTAGATTCAAGAAACTACACTCAATAAATAAGAAATATTTTGACATATTATTTCATTCTAATGAAATAATTTCGGAGAAATAGAACTTTATAGTGGTATGTAAATACTATATAGATAATGAATAAAAACTATCCTTAGAAAATAGAGGAATAAAATTGCCTCCAATTATCCTTTATACCTATTTACTTATACAGGGTGTAATCGTTAAGTGTGCACAAGCGATTATTCCGTAACTATTGCAGATATCAAAAAACTTTAATCTGATATCGAAAGTACTTAACCTAATGAGTAAAATGGCCATAATAAATTTTTAAAAATAAAACGAGAAATAACCAAAAATGTTACATTAAACGCTCCCATACAATTTATTTCCCATACATTTTGTATTCATAGTAGATTTTCCAAGTGACGTCCTTATTGTGCAATACAATGAGGAGGTCTGTTTACATTTTCTAAATGAACTTCCCTCCAAATTTGCGAAGTAATTAAAGCAGAAAACCAAAAAAACAAAAAAAAAAAGCTGAAATCTTTCATATTAAATGTATAGGTTGATCCAAAAGTAATGATAATTGGGTATTTCCTGTGCACATAAAAATATAAAATAAATGTTTTATGCTTGCTCATGTAATCACTAAGTTATCACAAAAAAATTATATCTACAGGCCACGTTTCCAAGTATTAACATTAATTTTAATGTGAACAGTGCGAGCCAGAATGTTTCCCGACGAAAAGAAGAAACAACGATTCGACATTTAGAGGGTGAATTTCTAAATTTTTAATGAGATCAGGATAATTTTTTGTCACGATTTGTGACCATGGGCGTTACCTGGGTTCACCATGTTTATGCTGAAACCAAGAAACAATCAATGGCCTGGATGCGAGCTTCCAAAGTGACGGTGAAGATTTTCAAAGTGAAAATTAGTGGGATAGATTAAAGCCGTAGTTTTTTGGGACGCTGAAGAAATGTGGAATATTTTAAGAAGGTAGCCACTACTACACAGGGCTCTTACTACACAGAACAAATTAAAAGATTGCGGGTAGGTTAGTAAGAAAAAGAGATATGGCAAACTTCGGTCTTGAATGTTGGTTCACCAAGACAACGCACCAGATCACAAAGCGTCAGTTGCGATGGCTGCCAATCAAAAATCGGCATTGAAAATGCTTGAACACCCACCCTGTTTGTAAGATCTAGCTCCTAGTTAATTCTATCTCTTACCTCGGCACAAGAAACACCGTCGATACAATAAATTTTAAGACGACAGCGAAGTGATGGCCGATTTTGAGGGGTTTTTGTAGATGAAGTCAAAGTTAAGGAAAAAAAATATCGTAGTATATTATCTAGTTAGAAGACTATCTAGAGAAATACATAATTATTTTAACTGTAATGACCTTGTTTAATATTGATTATCATTACTTTTGGATCAACCCATGTACATGGGATATTCATATCTCATACTAAATGTATGGGAGGGTTTAAAGTTAATTTTTTAGATATTTCTCGTATTATTTTTAAAAATTTATTATGGCCATTTTACTCATTAGGTTAAGTACTTTCGATATCAGTTTAAAGTTTTTTGATATCTGTAATAGTTACGGAATAATCGCCTGTGCACACTTAACGATTACACCCTGTATATTGAAAAGTTATCACACACGCAAATCATTCCTTAAGCTATTTAATAAAAAGCGCGGACTTAAAATTGAATAAATAATTCGTTGTTTCTAAACCATTTCTGCGCCATTGTCTAAAGCGTGCGACATTATTCTTTTATTTGAACTAAAATTAAACGTCAATCGATACGTCGCCTGCAGTGCCGTTGTAGTTATTTTAATTATCGGCAGGTCCTTGTATTTTCAAAAACATGTGTCTTTTGTAGGAATTTCTAATTTAGTCGCTTATTGTTGCTGCATTTCGGGAGAAACGTAAAACCAATAACGACTAACGAGGGAAAAAATTATGGACAGACTACAGGTCAGGGTATTTGTTATGTAGTCCATGTTACTTGTACATACTATGTGCTTTAACTATAATGTATGCTTTTTTATGTGAAATGTGTGAGACTAGTGAACAAAATTGTTGGCTAATTGGTCAATGAGATTTTTAAGCTATTGCATAGCTTCTATCGCGGGCCTTGAGCGTGGGGACCGAATCGAGAAATTCCGTAACGAAAAAACCTCACGCTCCCCACTCCGACGGGCTTGAAGGCATGCTATGCAATAGCTTTACCGCGGCAGTCCCCGAGTGCCACACGTCTTTTCTTAATAATGTACATAAGTACATCATAACTCATTTTTATATTATTTTTAAACGATGTATTCTATAGACTATTTATCTAAATACAACTATTTTTGCGGACGCCTATATCGACAATGTTGATTATGTTGTATGCTTATTCATTTTTATAATACGTAATGTGTATCATATTTTGTATAACCTGAGATGAACTTATTATAACGTATTGTAACGATCAAACAATATCTCTTTGTTAGATGTGCTCTAGTAAGTACAAGGAAATTCGAAAAAATCCAATTTCCGTCGCATAATAATATCAGCCACAGAAATTCTATTCAAAAACTTCAAACCGAAGCGGACACTGGTAACGACATACGAAATTACTCGAACGATTGACTGGAACACATTTTTCTGCATACCTAATGCTCACGGTGGAATATGCAAAACCAATGTCTTATAGTAGACTAGATGTCGCTCTTGAAATGGCATATTTATATAGATTTTTATCGTGACAAAATCAAACGTTTATCTCGAGAAAAAAAGAGCG